>BMAO01025844.1:0-16803 GCA_019973975.1 Trichonephila clavata | reverse complement strand
ATAGGTTGTGCACATTATGGCCATGTATGTTTTGGAGGTAAGTGACCATTAAAGCTCTATTCAAGAGGAACTTATGCTGTTGTTCTGAGATGTTTCTATTGGATAGTTTTATGCTGTAAATAATTTATTGTTATATACAATCAAGTGGTAAAAATGCGATTAAACCTAATTTTTCGAATAGTGGGAAAGTATCCTTTCAACTCAGAAATTCACATTTTTTTCATTTGCTTTTAATGGAATGAATATTTGATAAGAAAAACTGTTTTTGTAACGATATAATGTTTTATATTCAAAAAGAATAATAAACGTGTTTAATTATCTTTCAAGATGTGAGTACTGTTAACAATTTTAGTTCATTTAGAGAAACTTAGGGGTATGTTATCAATTTAAATTTTTTAAATTATGAAAGCTTAGCCATTTAACACTAAAGTAAAAAAAATTCGGACCTTTTATATAAATTAAACTGCATAAAATTCAATGATTTATATTAACCCCGAATAGAATTAATTACCATCAATGCTGCTAGGAATATGTAAGTGGCCGCGGTAGCCAAGTGGTCTAGGCATCGATCATGGCTAGCATGTCATGAGTTCGATCCTAGTACCACTAAAGACCCGCCTTGTAGAGGCACGTTAAATCTGTCGAGAGCTCAAACATCCTCCCGATGGTGTGGTAGTTAGGAGATAGGGGGTGCCAGCTCAGGTGTCGTCCGCGTCACTTGACCATGGTTCAAAATTACGCGGACCGTCGCCAAAAGGCCTCGTGTTGCTAAGACAGTGCGACGTTAATATTCACTCACGCTAGGAATATGTGAAATCTAAAATTTTAATTCCCCCCCCCCCAAAAACAAATTTCGTATTTTTTTAAAAAATTCTAAACTTAAAAGGAAAATTTTTATTTTATTAGATTACGAAAAAAGAGAGTTCTAAACAAAGGACAGCACTATTAAATGTTATTGTACTATCACCACTGCCTTGAAGTATTAAATTAATTTAACTTTTTTTTATATGTACGTTGGAAGTTTTTCTTAATCTTTCATAAATCGAGAAAAAAATTTTACTTTTATAATAAAAATTCTAATGAATTTTTATTTGAATAGTAAGACTATATTATAGAGAAGATTCATTTAATTCATTTTATTTGCTGTATTTTTAGAATATCAAAAGAAAATAATTCCCATAAGTTAAAACTAATTTTACGTGTTTTCATAAACTATATTCGTTCTTAACTAAATATCCTTGCTAAAAAATGACAAAATTAGCAGTACACAATACAATTTCCTCGACAGACATTCATTTTAATTAATATTACTTATTAGGATTCAAAAGTTCACTGACTGAGCCTATAACTTGAGAAATTTTTGCTGTAGAGTAACTACGATAACTTTTCTGTGTTACTGCAATCTCCCCCTTTTCTTAAAGTGGTTTATCTCAAATCTCGTGGTCGGTGGCTCTCCATGGCCACGTAATTTGTTGAAGGATTCATTTAGTAACCAGCGAGTGAAAAAAATAGCTTTTTTGAGTAGAGAATTAATTTAAAATTTTGTGTTCGCTTGGGAAAGAGTGCTATAGAGACTTTTGAAATATTGAAGTATGTGTACGGCAGTGCCACAATATCGTGAAATCAAATTTTTGAGTGGCATCGACGCTTCAGAAAAGGCAGGGAAAGTGTCGAAGACGACGAATGCTCTGGACGTCCGCAGACTTCCCGTACCGTTGAAAACATCGACAAGGTTTCAGCGAAGGTATGTAAAAATAGGTTTTCGAATAATAGAGCAAATAGCAGAATCAGTGATAAGTGGCTTCATATCTACACAGATGGTTCAATTTTGGATTTCACCCATGGTGCGGGTGCTGGAGTTTTCTGTGATATTTTTTCATTTGACTTGCATGTCGGCTCTGATACGATTCATTATGACGGCTAAATCGAGGTCATTCATTTGGCCCATCATCAGCTTTCTGCCCGTCTTTCCATTCATGATGTTAAAACTCCAGTTTATTGACCCTTTGGCGATGATTATTCCCGCCAGAAAATTGTTGTAAGCCTCTCGCCTTGTTTTTGTAAAAAAGTGTTTTGTTTGCTAGATGTATGAACCCCTTTGCAGCAAGTGGCTGGTGCTATAACCAGCTCCGAATCAATTTAACAATTAGTAATTTATAGATTATTAAAGTTGTTTTGTTATTAACTTTAATTGAGTTATTATTGAATAAAAATATTGACTAAATCAAACGAACCTGCAAACACCGAAAAAAAGCCTGAATTTATACCTGATAAGGCTGTAATTTTATCAGATTCAAGTTCTGCCCTTCAGGCCTTGGCATGTAACCAAGACAAACAAAGTTCCCGAGTAGGGTTTCAGGGAGCTGCTGAGCAGAATTCCAAAAAAGGTTGTCTTCCAGTGGGTGCCTTCCCATTGTGGGCTTTGGGGAAATAAAATGGCAGACCTTTTAGCAAAAAGAGGCACGAATATTCTCCAAAATCTGCTAGAGACCTGCCTCTTTACTCAGCAAAACTCGAAATTATTATGATTTCTAGAAAATGCTTTCGAGATGCTGCCGCCAGTGCTGCCAAAAACAAATCATGGAAAGTGCTATTAAATCTAACTGTGTCTAGGACTCTATTCGTGCTGCAGCTGTGGCTGAGTTTAGATTGTTGATTGGACACGACTGCCTTTGCGCTCATTTGTTCCATTTTGAACTGACAGACTCCCTTTTTGTGTTTTGTGTGCTTCTGGACAAGTCATGGACGCTGCTCATCTTGACGTGGTCTCGTGCACTTAAGAGTTTGGACTATGTTGTAAAAAAATATTGAGAGCTTGTTGCCTAATGACCTGATAGTCAATGGCCAGGCATTTGATTAATAAGTAAAATAGCAGAATCAGTTGGGATATCCGGGGTCACATGTCAACGGATACTGACTAAGTATCTCAGAATGCATGGGGTGTGTCAAAGCATCTTTTTTTTCGCATGTTAAACAGAGATCGAATAGGAATTTCGAATGGAAATAGCTGGAGACTTAATCTCGACTGTGACAAAGGTCTTTCCCTACTTAGCAGAATTGTTACTGGAGAGGAGAAAGGGTGTTTCTGGTACGACCCACAATCCAAGAGAAAATCGGCAACGTAGAAATCACCACAATCTCCACGCCAGCAGAAACTCTGCCAAGACCGCTCTATGGGGAAAGTCTTTCTAGAGTTGTTCTTCTATGTCCAGGGCATTGTGCATCTAGAATTTATTCCTGAAGGACACACTGTGCTCTATGTAGGCATATTGCACCGTTTGCGAGAATCGATCCGAAAGAAGACACCAAAATTGCGAGCCGAGCAGTCATGGGTACTTTAGCATGACAGCTCTCTGCACACCGATCCCCCCTCGTCGCTTAATTCTTGCAAAAAACTCAAACAACTGCTTTACCCCATCCTCCTTACTCCCCTGATCTCGCCCCCCTGCGACTTCAGCCTATTTCTTGAATTGGCATGCCACTTGTAGGTTCGTTGATTACGATCTCCAGATGAAATAAAAAGTGCATTGCAGGTTAAATTAAGGGACATGTCTAAAAATGGATTCTAGAAACGTTTCGAAGACCTTTACAAACAATGGCAAAAATGTGTTGTTGCTTAAGGGTTTTATATCGAAGGAGAATGTGTTCAGAAATTTAACTTTTAATGTTTTTTCAAGTTATAGTTTCAGTTCTGGAAACTTTGAATCCTACCTCGAAGATATAATTAATAATTATATATAATTTTCTAAGTATTTCATTTATAAACAACTTAACCAGCAGAAAGATCTGAATAGACTTACAAAAATATCACAATTGAATAAATGAAACTAATATAGACTTTCTATTAACCAAAAATATGTTTTCTCAGAATTACATAAATATTCTTACACATAATTTTAAATAATTAAAATTTCTCTTTCCTGTGAAGAGACCGTTGAAAACCAATGCTTCTCTCCAAACTCGTGCGTTAAATTAAAGGTCAATAACATGTAAGTCAATGCTTCTCAAACTTTCAATATTGGTGACCCAGGTTTCTACCATAATTTTCATCACCCTTCATGCAATAACATTGCATTGAATGCAATAATAATGTACTTTGACGCTGAAATTACAGTACTTTAGTTATAAATAACACAAATTATCAAGATATATTAAATTTTATACATAACAAGTTCAAGGAAGTCAGTAATAATTATTAAACTTGTTCTTAACTTAATGTAGATTAATTAATTATCAAATCAATTGTGCTGTACAAATAAATTTATAAGTATATTATAACAATGAAATGGGTATTTATTATTTATTATATCAGAATGTATTTTCCCTTGCTTCCTTTCAGTAAATTAATATATGTATATATTTTAATCAATCTCATTTCAAGTTTTCGATAAGCTCGCGCCCACCTTGTAGGGTTATCCCACTCCCCTAAGGGGGCGCGCCCCACAATTTGAGAAACACTGATGTAACAAAAAGGACAAAGATGAACTTGTCTGTGACTGTAAAACTTTTTTTCTTATATTCAAATGTCATTTTTAGAACATAAATAACTCAATTTTTTTTTTAATATGTCTGTGAAAACCAGGAAACATAACATCTATTTTACTATAACAAAATGATAAATTGCGTTTTTTTTTCATATGTAAAACAAAAAAATATTTTATTAATGTTATAATCCTCCAACTATTATTCTAAAACTTAGAAAACAAGTATTTGTTACGATCATGTGTTTTTTGTTATTAATACAGTTTTAAGTGTAAATTATTTCTTGTAGGCCATGGAAAAAGGGCGGAAAACTCAAATTTGCGCTTGATGGATGCACTTTTGAAACCTTCTGACTGACATGAAAATAATTTTATTGCATACAGAGATGGTGCATCGAGACATTAATCTTGATTTGTATTGTGAAAGCAAAAATAAAATTAAAAAATATAGAGTTGACATGATTTTTTTAATTATTTATTATCGTAAAATTTATATAAATGTTATTTTAAATACTTTAAAGTAATCTCGAAGCACGATAAACGATTAAACTTTTTACAATGTTGTGCATCTTTATTTCATAACTAGCAAATTCAATTAAAAAAATTACTTTTTTTAAAATTTATTAATTCAAAAATACATTCACACTAATTAGTTCATAGCATGCATTTTAAAAACTTTCGTTTGTTTTCTTTTATACAAACATAAAAAAAAAATATTTTTAAAACTTCTCTAAAAACTGGGTTTTTTTAAAAAAATAAAATATAATGTTTACAGCAATGCTTAATTATTACGTGGTTTAAAGCACAAAGTTTGAGGTTCTAAACGCATAACGAGTCCACCAGATTCTTTATATTCCAGTTTCTTTCCTGGGGCAGCAGAAACCTCGAAATTTTTCACAATTTCTGTGAAATAGCTCAATATTCCCATCCATGCTATTGTTTCTCCTGGACAGTTTCGCTTTCCTGTAATGGAATTACAAAAAATATTACAAAAAGGGAAAAAATATTTTACTTCTGACTTATAATTTTGTATCTATTCAACAAACTAAAATTTACTACACACCAGTTACTATTGTACACTACCGGCCACACAAAAGGCAATACCAAGAAAGACCAGAGGTATCACAGCGAAAACTATTTGGCCTGTAATAAGTTGTACAAAAAGATCAAACGGTTAAAATTACAGGCACTTGGGACGTATGGATGATGACAAAATCAGTAGTTAGTGTAGCCACCGTTGCTGGGTAATACATCTGCTTCACGCCTCGGCATAGAATCAAAGAGGCTTTGGATGTATCGTTTGGGTATAGCAGTCTATTTGGGTACCACATATTGCCAAAGTTGATCTAGTGTGGCAGCGGATGGTGTATCCCGGCCAGCCGTTGTGTAAGCATGAACCCCACGTTTTCGATTGGTAATAGATCGGGTGAACAAGCAGGCCAAGGAAGCAATTCAATCTGATGGGCAAAGAAAAACTCTTGAACATTACATGCCACATGTGGTCGCCATCGTGATCCTGCGGGCAATAGCTGGATTTGTCAGTAAACACAATGTCGTTCCATTCCGTTGTCCATGTCCGCCGTTCTTCACACCATTGGCGGCGCAAAAGTCTGTGATTTCCAGTCAAGGATAAATGAAGCATTGGACTCCTTGCAGCAGTGGCGCACACAAAAGGGGTGTCCTAAAAGTCCGGACCTACCCCAAAGCACTTGAGTTTTTTTTTATTGATGATAATCCTATATATATATATATATATTTATATATAAAATTTAATTAAGTATTTGTGTAATTATTAATTTATTTCAATAATTAATGCTAATTATTAATTCAATAATTTATTTTTTACTGTTTTTTGTTAACAAAATTGACAAAATCAGAAAAACCAATTGGTGTTGTCTTGAGGTATGATACGAGTTAGGGGACTTTTGACCATGGGCACCCCCTTGAAAAAATTTTGATTGACCTACTGCCTTGCAGACATTCCACTCTGTTGCAAATGGCATCGAATGGAACGAGAGGACACCGAATGATGCGTAACAGACTGAATCTGTTGTGATATGGTTCATGATGTGGCTGCGTGATCCAAGACTCTCATACGCACAATCTGCCTGTCATCACGGGCAGTGGTGCAACGAGGGGAATGCGATCGGCCCCTTCCGTCCATCGTTTCCTCCTGCACCCAGCGATGACAGATCCACATCGCAGTTGCTTCGTTTCGTCCAACATGTTGACCGATTGCTCTTAATGATAATCCACAATCCTCTTAGGCTACTATTCTTCCTCTGTCGAATTCAGAATCTTGGTCAAAAGACGTTTGATGTCTTACACGAGGCAGAGGTAACAAAAAACTCCGCGTAGGCAGCAAAAAAAAGCACGAGAAAGCAATTACCGTACTTCAAATCGCCAATCTGATCTCCCATTACATAGCACTTGTGGATAGTCCTGCGGTCACCTGTGATATGTGTATGTGCTACAATGCTAAAGATTTGTATATTTCATCGCCGTGAACGCTTGATGTAAATTTCACATGGTTTGCATGCTTCCTGCAGGGAGTTGCATTTCGTGCAGTCAGGAATGTAGTATTATGTGAATTTCAATTAAAATAAGTCTATTTAGACTGAATAATTTTATAAATTTTAGTAGCAGACATCTAATGTCTTCCTTTTCCATGCTAAATTGCATTTTAAATCTCACTTCTATTTTACTTTGCTGAAATAAGATTTTTTAAAAATTCACATTGTTTTCAGAGTTATTCTCAGGTGAAATAATTACCCGTGTCTTTTTATTAAAATTTCCTTACTCTGAAGCATTAAAATATAAATAAATCTAATTCTAAGTTACACATTTCAAAAATCCGAGTTCAGGCTCTGTAGAGAAACCTTAGCAATATGTATTCAAAATATTATTGTTAAAGAAGCATTCTTCACAAAAGGAGAATGTTTTGAAAGTATGTAATTCCTCCTTCTGTTTTGCCGAAAAATGGCATTTAAATAACGTTTCTTGTAATAATAATCTTAAAACAGTTTCATATGCATATTCTAATTCAAATGACACTATAAATATCCCAAAAATTGTTCCTTTATATGCCTTTCAAAATCACGGTTCCAAACATAGTCGGAGCCGCCCATCCGGTATAGTGGTCAGTGAAGCTGACTGCGGTGCCGCAGGGACTGGGTTCGAATCCCGGAGAAGGCATGGATGTTTGTGTTGTAATCCTTTCTTCTGTCTGTGTTGTTTACCCCCGTGTTATACGTTCGGTGGTGCACGGGGTTTATAAATGTTTAAAAAAAAAAATTTTTTTTAATTTTAAAAAACATAGTCGGATACCTTAACAACTTTTATAATTATTAAACTTCACACAAATGTTACTAAATAGAAAATTAAATTATTTACTATCTATCAAACTACTAATTTCAAATAAAATGAAACACAAAACTTAACTCCAGCGCAAAATTCAAGAAACAACCCAGAAGCTAACATATGAAATTTCATCAACGTATTTTACTTAAAATATACAATAATAAAAACAACTGACCAGTTGAAAAGGGTGCATAACTTGGAGGTTGTTTGACGAGCTTTGTTCCGTCCTCCGTCAAAAATCTCTCTGGCCGAAATTCATCAGGTTTATCCCAATATTTTGGATCATGGTGTAATGCCCAGAGATTGGCTGTTATATCAGCACCTTTCGGAATCACGCAACCCCGAATGTGGATATCTTGGATAGCTCTATGAAGTAAATATGTCAAAATTTTTAGCATCAAATTTTTTTGTGAAGAATTCAGATAAAATAAACTTTTAAAATAAAACGAAAGTGATTATTTTTAGAAAAATTTATTATTTAAAAGATAAAAAATGATTTTTAAAACAGATATTAAATGAAAAGATATGTAATTGGAACTGAATACACAATTGCCTAGAAAATAGCATGTTTTATGGATTCAATGTAAAACAATCGTAGGAGGAATTGGCTAATAAGAAATGTAACATTCAGAATCCTGAATAAGTATGTTAATTGCTAGATTTTTTTAATATTCTACATTACTGTAAATCAGAGGTCGGCAACCTTTTAGCGGTAGTATGCCAAACCAATCTTCCAATATGATTCAGTGTGCCACATAGTAGAAATTCTTAGGCAATTCGATTCCCATGATAATGCAAGCAGAATTAGAGAATAGAGGTAAATAATTCAGATTTTCAGTTTTGTTATATTTTAATTTTGCATCATTTAAAGAGATTTCTTAACTTAAAAATAAAAAGCATAAAATATAACTATTTCTTCAACGAAAATAAAAAATAAAAATTTTTGCATGTATTTTGTATTTTTAAACATATTTATTAAAATAAGTAAAAGACAACGTAAAATATAAGTAGTTCAATTCATTACAGTTAAATTAAAAAAAAAAATTTCAATGCAAACCTAGTGGTCTAATTCATTTCGCTCGAACTTCATATTGCAAAATCAGGAGTATAATGTGTGACTTTCATTTTAACACGATTCTGAAGATTCAGTTGTTAGACAATTTCTTTGTGGACTCGAAATATTTTTCATATGAGGAGAACTTTTTTTATTTTGATATGTGTAGAACCAAAGCGGAAAACAGAGAGAAAGTGCAATTTTCTATCTTTAAACAGTTAAATCTTTCCAGCAATAACATTCAATAATTTACAAAAAGGCTATAAATTTATGTTTAGATTATCTTTCAGATTTTTTCGTAATTCCGTAAATGTCCATAATTCTGAAGATGTTTGTCAGATAAGGTTCATTGCAAATTTATAAACTTCCATCCACTCAAAAATTCACAAAGAAGTGCAGGGTGCCACTCAGAATTGTTCCGCATGCCCCATATGGCACGCGTGCCATAGGTTGCCAACCCTGCTGTGGATTGTTCACGACGCAATGTTATATGAACCACAAAATTTTAAATGTTGTGTATATCTAAAAGGTATAATTAGAACAAAAAAATAACGCTCACTTCTCTTAGAATTAAAAATGATTTATTATATAATAATTTTTAAAGAGCATAATATCTTCAATTACAATTTTTTATTAATTATAAAAAAGATTTTCTTGATTGCATTATGCTTTAACGAAAAGGAATTTTGAATATGTACTAAATTAAAAATTAGCCTATTGACGTAAAAATACTTCAGATTTAAAGTATTTCATTAAGAACATTTACATTTTTACAACAGGAATTGTATTATTTTACTGTTGGTAAATTTTTACTTTCGCAAATGTGTTACAAATTCAGATAACTAATTATTGTTTATTTTGCCTTTAAAATCATATAAAAATAATTATTTAAATATGGTCCTTTCTTCCTTTGGTCTTTAAAAATATATTACATAAGCAGAAAAAATAAATAAAGTATTACTTGTCTTAAATGGTATAACACAATTAATTTTATAACTTGCATATAATTTTTAGAGAAAATTTCTATAAAAGTAAATGTTTCACAAGGGGATGGTAGACCGTCACAATGTCAAATTTTGGTCAAAAACCGCGATTTTAATTTTTTTATACTATTAATATTTCTTATATTTCATAGAATAATTCTGTGAAAGAATTTAGACAATTAAATTAATAATTACGGAATTATTTTTTATTTTACTCAAATAAATGTTTAAATTACACTTTTCTTCGTTCATAGATTTTTCTTTTTTATTGTTACGAAAAATGCTCCTTGCGTTTCAAAATAAGTCATATCTCTTTAACATTTTAACAATTTATAAAAAAATAATGTAATTGACAAATTTGTACATTAATTTTCTAAAAAAATTAACATATCATATTTTGTATTGTTTTTAACACCTTGTATGAGTGATAATTGGTGAAATATTTCATATAGTATAGAAAATTTATCTTTTTTTCAACAATTTTTGTCCTAAATTTAAAATTTATACACATATATATTTTGCTGTAGTTAATCTATATATATAAAGGAGAAAAGCGACTCACTCACTCACTGACTGACTGACTGACTAATCACGATATCTCCGGAACTATTCAACCTACAGACTTGAAATTTAGTAGACATGTTCATTTCATAAAGTAGATGTCAGCTAAGAACGGATTTTCCGAAATTCGAAACGCAAGGGGCGTTAAGGGGGTTAAGGGGCGTTATAAATAATTGCTTCCATATCTAAACTACTTGAAGTACAATCTTGAAATTGGGTAAGCAGATTCCTTTCAGAGAGTAGAGATCCGCTACAAAATGAGTTTGGTGAAAATCGACCCCCAAGTGGCGTTGCAGGGGCTTAGGGGGCGTTATAGATAATTATTTCCATTTTCAAACTATTTGACGCACTGTCTTTAAATTTGATATATAAATAGATTCCTTTCGTAGAATAATGATCAGTTACAAAACAGGTTTTGTGAAAACAGACTTCTAAGTGGCGTTGTGGGGGAATAAGGGGCGTAATAGATAAATATATCCGTTTTTAAACTACTTCACCTACCTGCTTGAAAATTGGTAGGTAAGTTTCTTTCCTGGAGTAAATATCCGCAACAAAATGGGTTTTGGGAAAATTGACCCCCAAGGGGTGTTGCGGGGGCGGAGGGTTTAAGGGGCGTTATAAATTCCGATTTTTAAGTTACTCGACGTACAGTCTTGAAACTTAGTAAGCAGATTCCTATTCATAGGGTAGAGATACGCTACAAAATGGGTTTCGTGGAAATTGCCCCCAAGTGGCGTTGCGGGACTTAAGGGGCGTTATAGATAATTATTTCCATTTTTAAACTATTAGACGCAGTCTTTATATTTGATAAATAGATTTCTTTCATAGAGTAGAGATCAGCTATAAGAAAGTTTTGTGAAAACAGTCCTCTAAGTGGCGTTGCAGGGGAATAAGTGGCGTAATAAATAAATATTTTCGTTTTTAAACTACTTGACCTACCTGCTTGAAAATTGGTAGGAATGTTTCTTTCATGGAGTAAATATCCGATAACAAAACAGGTTTGGGGGAAATTGACCCCCAAAGGGGTTGCGGGGTGGGGGTTAAGGGGCGTTATAAATTCCGATTTTTAAGTTATTAGACGTACAGTCTTGAAACTTAGTAAGCAGATTCCTCTCATAGGGTAGAGATACGCTACAAAATGGGTTTCGTGAAAATTGCCCCCAAGTGGCGTTGCGGGACTTAAGGGGCGTTACAGATAATTATTTCCATTTTTAAACTATTAGACGCACAGTCTTTATATTTCATAAATAGATTTATTTAATAGAGTCAGCTATAAAAAGGTTTTGTGAAAACAGACTTCTAAGTGGCGTTGCGGGGTATAAGTGGCGTAATAGATAAATATTTTCGTTTTTAAACTACTTGACCTAGCTGCTTGAAAATTGGTAGAAATGTTTCTTTCATGGAGTAAATATCAGCTATAAAACGGGTTTGGAGAAAATTGACCCCCAAGGGGTGTTGCAGGAGGTTAAGGGCAAATATAAATAATTATTTCTATTTTTAAACCATTAGACTCAGAGTCTTGAAATTTGGTAAGCAGATTCCTCTCATAGGATAGAAATACACTACAAAATGTGTTTTGTGAAAATCGACCCCTAGGTGGCGTTGCGGGGGTTCAAGTGGCGTTATTGATAATTTTTTAGCATTTTTAATTAATTGGACGCACAGTCTTCAAATTCTGCTAAGCATATTCCTTTCATAGAGTGCGATTCCCCTACAAAATGGGTTTTGTGAAAACAGACCCAGAAGTGACGTTGCGGGGCTCAAGTGGCGTTATAGACAATTATCCCCATTTTTAAACTGTTAGACGTACAGTCTTGAAATTTGATAAGCAGATTCCTTTCGTAAAGTAGAGAACCGCTACAAAATGGGTTTTGCGAATATCAACTACCAAGTTTAATTTCGGGAGTTTAAGAGGCGTAATCGATAAATATTTCCATTTTTAAACTATTTGATCATCCAGCTTGAAAATTGGTAGGCATGTTCCTTTCATGGAATAGAGTTCCTCTAACAAAGAGTAAAATGAAAATTGACCCCTAAAGATGTTTGCGAGGGGTCAAGAGGAGTTACAGAAAAAATTCCTGTTTTTAATTGTTAGACCCATATACTTGAAATTTGTTAAGCATGTTTCTTTTCTTGAAAGGGATCCACTAAGAATAAATTTTAAGCAAATCAAGAGTTCTGGGGGTGCAGGGGGTTACTGGGACGTATTGACAAAAAATTACTTTTTTCGAGCTACAAGGACTATAATAATGAAATTTGGTTTGCATTTTTCTTTTGTTGAATTGAAATCTGTGCTAAGAGCAGTAATTTGGAAAACGGCTCTCAACGGGATTACGGGGATATTTATAGTAAAACTTTTGCTTTTTTCTGTTAGATTTAGACTTGAAATTTGGCTTGCATGTTCAATTTACGGAGTAGAGATCCACCGAAAATTGGTTTTGCGGGAATCCACTTGGTTTTTGAGTTACGAAAGAGCAAACATCATTCTATGCTTCAATTTTAGAGATTTTTAGAAAATGCAAATTAGATGAGTTCTGCCCTTTTTTTATCAACAGGTGACAGTTACAGGTATAAGTATATTTTTCAATTCAATCGAATTCTTAATGCTAGGACTTAGATATCAATAATTTATACATATATATAAGCAGTAAAAATTTATAAAACATCATGAAATACCCAGCGAAGCGGGCGGGTAACAGCTAGTGTATATATAAAACAAAAAGTATGTACATATATCTTAAGGACAAATGCACAAGAAATATTTTTTTTTTAAATTGTTTTAAAAAATCAGTTTTTAATAGTTTTTTTTAAATGCATTTAAACTGTGAAATATAATAATCATTTACAATACTGATTCCATTTTCAGCTAATTAAGCTAACCATTTAAGAAATTAGTTTTAATGCTCCACCTTCCCCTTAATGTTATTACATATAAACTAAAGATTAAACTTCTCATATTTCTACATTAGAGATTATTAATCAAAAGTAGGAAAAAAGAGATTTGCATACTTTCTTGTCCCACTGAGCCGTACAACACTCGCAAAACGTTGCGTCTCCATCAACACCGCAAATGTGTAAGGAACCTTATTCCGGTCTTCATACCCCACTTTCCCATCTTTTCCAACAGCTTCAATTACTTCAGCATAAACTTTATCTTGAACTTCCTTGTATTTGCACATGAGTGTAATCAAATAACCTAAGGAACTTGATATTGTGTCACTTGCCCCCAGAAACAGAACAGAAAGATTTCCTTCCAGCATTTTCTCTAAAGAAAAATAGGCACAACACTGTTATTCATTAATAAATTTTTGAATTTTAAACATACATACCGAATATTACTGCGTATTACGTGCACTGCATTTTTTTTAAATTTAAGTATATTTGTCATACATCAAACACCCCTTACTTTACGAAGAAACCTGAAATGTGCATGTGCCGAGTTCTTATCTTTTAAAGACATTTCTTTGAAGTATTATGCTAGGTTTCTGAGCAATGTGGTATACTTCTAAAATTAAATTCTAAAAAGCACGAAAAAAGGTGTTTGAAAGTATGTGGATTTTAGAAAGCTAGAAGTTAAAAAAAAACACGAAAGGAGGCCAAATGCGACATGTAGTCTAAAAACAGTTTGTGAGTGCTTAATAAAAGTATGAAATGAAATTAAACCTTACATAATTCAAAAATCACACACACATTTAAAAAATGTAGTATATATATATCAACTAGATGGAAAGTAAGGGGATTATTTATTTTTGGATCGGATAAACAGTGATGGCGAAGCAGAAGCAGAATTCGATTATGTGCCTTAAGATATAACATACGATGAATTTGCAAATTTGCATTTTATCTTATAGTGAAATTTTCAACGGTTTGACAATTCTTTCATAAATAAACACTCTTTACAAATATACAGAAATCTGAAGTTTTTTAATGTTCGTGTTCTCTTAACTTTTAAAACCATCATTTTTATATCCGGCGTATAAAGCGCACCCATAAATTTCGATCATATTTTCTGTATTACAAGTGAGCGTTATACGCAGGAATATATATAGTAATTTAAATCAAGCACAAAAGTACTTTGTTCAGTAACAAATCACTTCAATATCCGAAAGTTAACACTAGAACATCCGGGATTTCGATTGACCTTAAACGTCTACAGGTGTCGTTTCGACACCGCGATATGAAATATATAACTTACTTGCGCGATATGAAAAATATATAACATAAAATACATAATTTCAGGTCTACTGTTCTGTAGGGTTTAGTTTTAAGTCTTTTTAATATTGTTTCCTGTAATTCTATTATGCACTTTATATCATAACAATCTGACGTTGAGATTGTTTCACGAAGTTTGTTGCACCACTGTTTTGTGGCAAAACACATTTCGAGTTGCAAATCTGCCGGGAACTTTGCTATTATGCGGTATCCATTCTGTGCCTTACCTAGCGACATATATATCAGGATTTACTGAAACATTATCAATTACATTTGCACTTTCTTCAGATTCTTTCCAGTCACTTCACTCAAACTTATGTCTTCATCGGAATCTAAATTACAGCAAGACAGATCCGATTCATCCTCAGAAGCTCTCGCAAACAATTAACAATTCCATCAGGGCATAGATCGTTTCTACGAAACATCGTATCAGGGTGTCTGATTTGCACAAGGTTCGAAAATCGTAGGAATTTTTTCACTTAACACGTAACGATTTAAGTATAAGTGACTCATTTCCGCTGTGAACTTAATAACACTGCATTTAAGGTCAAAATATTTCCGGATAATATTTTCGGAAGTTTATTTTACTAATGGTATCTACTTAGTGAAATATATCTTTGGATGAACGAAAGCTATTTATAATGATAAACTGTCTTGTGTGCTATCGAAACGACACGAGCGGACGTACTAGGTATATATATTTAGCTGTTAAATCTTTCCTATATAATTTAGAACTACAAAACTTTCTCTGTGTAATCGCCATGAAAAATGATAAAAAATTCACGAAAAATTCTCAAATTCCCTGCAAAAAAGGCGGAAAAGAGAACAAACTAAACAGACTCCGGTGTCCAATCGACACCGACGGGCATTCTAATGTTAAATGATGAACTTAATTAAGTTTTTAATTATAAAATAGTAAAAGAAAATGTATTTGTATCGTAATTGATTTTTATCTCTATTTTTTAAGTATATAAGTGTTTATTATATGCTTAGTTTAGTGATATGAAAAGCTCCAACTTATCCACACAAAAAACTCAGAATGATGACATTTTATATTTTTTTCATTTAGAATCTTTTTATGCCTTTTCAAAATGAATGATATTACATTCGAAAAAATTACTTATAATTTGAATGTTATTGAAATTTGTCAAAATATACCTGAAAAGTAGTTTTTAGAATCTTTTTCTTTTGAAATTCCTGAAAGTTTATCCAAATAGGAATTAATAAAATCCCTGAGTTCTCTAAGAGCTGGAGAAGTCTTGTGTCGATTGATCTCATCTCTGTAAAAAATTAAAAGTATTTAATGTTTATTTTTAATTTCCTAAAAAAATAGTACATTTTAAATGAATTATTTGAATTCAAGTTTCAACAAGAAATTTGGTATTTATTTAATTAATCTTTCAAAAAAAAGCTCTTGTATATTTTTTTTATCAAAAATTCTCTATTGATTTGATTTCTAATTGACGTAGCATTCTAAACCAGTGGTTCTTAAACTGTAGTCCGTGGACTATAGGCTTCCTAGGGGGTCCACGAAGTCTTTCATTTAATGTTAAAACGTCCCTCTTTTACTGATTCTAAAAGGACTCTTGGAAAATATATTATATGCATCTTTTTTTAAATATTGCACCTAATATAACTGCACTTGTAATAGAAATGCAGCGCCATCCTCTCATTAAAATTTTTTAATAAAAACAGTTAAGTAACATTATTTATTATTTTAATACTCAGGGACGTCTTAAGGCATGGCCAACTGGGCCCGAGCCCAGGGCATCTACCACAATGGAAGCCTCGTCTCGTTCTCGATTCAGGCCTTTACAAGATAATGATTCGAATAATTTCAGAGGTCAAATGTTTTTTATTGTTGTATTCTCCGAAAAACTGCAAATATCAGATGATATACCAACTTGCTACATATGATGATCGTCGTTCCTGTATAGGTTTAGGCCCACTACATCTTATTTCTTCAGTCGAAAGGCGGCAGTCGGTCAAGCCGATTTGTACGATTGTAGTCATGTAAATTTATTTGATTAGGGTTATTGTCTGTACGAGTGTTTGACAACATGTACTATGTACTGTCTTGAGTGTCATATGTAGGGCCTACATTTGTGTAGAGCCCAGGGCCTACTTTTGGTGCAGGGGCCCAAAGCCTCAA
>BMAO01025843.1:0-20874 GCA_019973975.1 Trichonephila clavata | reverse complement strand
AAAAGTTATCAAAAAATGATAGTTGTTTCACAAAATACTTCAAATTAGATGAGGAAACAGTTTTAAGAGCTGAACCTTTTTCCTCGAATACAAGAACTAGTTTGAGGAAACGCAATCTTTTTGCTATCTCTTAATTTCAGTGTTTTTGCAAAAGGTAACAAAATTTGAAGCATGCATTGCGTTTAAAATTCAAGCAGCGGCGGTAAAAGGTAGCAAATAAGAAATAAAAAGTAATTATTTTTTAGTTATTTGGATTGATCCTGTCTATGAGAATTTAGAACAAAACAAAAAGAATGAATATATAAATAGACTGTTTAAGAAAGAAAATTTTGGATGTTTGTAGTTATTTATTGCATTTATATTTAAAGATTATTCAAGCAAAAGCTAAATAAATGTATAAATCCCCTGTTTAAAATGTAAAAAGTAGCAATTAAGGATTCAAAAGGAAACTAATCATTTATGCATATCTGCAATATAAAAGCTTCTTAAAATAAGAAAAAAAATTCATAAATAAAAAATTGCTTATAAACTCAGGTGGAAAAATAATCTTTATATATAAACAACCAAAGGTTTGAAAGACACTTTGATCATAAAAAATAGTTTTTGGACTTTTATCTTTAAATTTCATTTTTCAGTTTAAGAAAGGATATTTTTTAAAATTATTTTTCTCAAAATGAATAATTTTTATATCACAAAATATTACCTTCTCCTTTAAATGAAATATAATATATCTCCTGGAGACCGCGCCCTCTTTTGCTTCTGTATTTTGTCTGTGTAAACATGTAGCCGGCTGCAGCTCAGCGTGCATTCGTTTTCTTTGAGATGTGTGTCCTTGTCTTGCTTTATGTGTTCAGATGTATAATAAAATCGTTTTAATTAATCACCGGAATGCCTCGTCAATTCCAGCCAAAGCAAACATCGATCGTAATTAATAGTAATCATATAAAGAATATCTTTCAACGGCCAGTCTATTTCATATATATATATATATATATCGTGATTCAGAGTCAATACCAAGCCATTTTGTAAAAATGGTTTTTATTCAACGAAAGCATTTCGGAATCTGATTCTTAAAGAGAAACGAACACGCGTTAAATATAAGTGGATGGTTACTTAGACAGATGTTTCTCAAGTACACTTCTTATTGAAGATATATATTTGAAAGTGTTAAGCATGACATACGAGGTAATAAAAATTAATGGTCGGGGATAAAACTTCTGTTTAGGGCCATATGTTCTTCAATAAGAAGTGGGTAATCAATTTAATACTTGAAGATGTAACGGAATATAAAAGTTAAAAGTGGTATAGGGATTTAATTTTGGATCTAATTTAATTATCCTTACATATATACACACGGATGTTGAGTATTTGTGTCAGGCATTGGAGCTTTAAAATCAATATGATAGTATAAATCAGGGGTGGCGAACTTTTATGGATCAGCATGCCATTTTTTCTAAAGAAAACTTTAATGAGGTATAGACGGGCCATCAAATAATGTTGACTTTTGATTATTAGGAAAATAATAAAACTAAATACTAACAACTCAAAATTTTTTATTTGCTACGAGAAATACATTTTGCTCTGTGTAGTAGCAGTAAATGTTTTAGTTTTTTGTGTAGTTCAAATTACTGTAACATTAGTGTGATTTCCATTGTTGCAAATTAGATAACAAATAACATATGTTTTACATACCACTGTTCCAGAACATAAAACACGCACCGTTTTGTCACCTTTACTAATCATATCATATTTTTCGGTGCACCAAGTTTGAAATTCTCTATGACACTTACTACATGCACTTTAATCTCTTTTTTGTTGAACTAGCATGTTAAATAACAGTTAAAAATCGTAAATATAACATAAATAAACTTTAAAATAAAGTTGTGTCAACAAAATTGACTATGTTATGCTTAGACAAACTTTGCATCATTAGAAATTGTTGTCTACAACGTAACAAACTCAAGACCATAACAAGCGAGTGTGCTCCACACAACCCCGCGACCGATCACTCATAATACTTCATTGTAACTGTTATTTTGCACTAAACTGCAAACCAAATATTGTGTCGCGCGCCATCAATGGCACGCGTGCCATTGGTTCGCCATTCTTGGTATAAATCATATCCTCGAACATTTTAAAAACTATGGTTAGTGTTAAAAATAATAACGTCATTCAACCTTAATATGATTTTATTACAAAATATCGTTTAAAAATAAGATAAATAATGAAAACAAATAAATATGGCGTATATTGCATAGTTTCGCAAAAAATTACATTAAAAAAATATTTTATCGGAATTTCAAAATGATTTTGATACAAGAAGAGTAATTTCATGGTTTCTTGATAAATTTATTGCAACTGAACCCATGTAAAAATATTTGAAAAATAAATATAAATCAATTATCTGTTGTAACATATTGTGATCAGACAATATAAAGAATTCCTTTCAAATTTTAAAACTTTTCGTTAACTTCAAAGCAGAAATGAAATTACTTTTCAGGCCTTAAAAAAGGTGTAAATTATTCAGAGCGTTTCGAAGTTCTAAAAGTGAAATGATGATTCAATGACGGCGTTTTTCTTTTGTTTCGAAGTTTAATTCTTTAAAATCTCATTGATAATTAGCTTTTATTTGAAATCCCTTTTTTTCATTACACGAATGAAAGAGAATTCAATAATTCAACTTGTTGAAAATGCCACAAAATAAAATTAGATTTTTCAATGAATCCTTCTTTTATGAGCAGACGATTATTTTTCTTTTCAAATCGAACTATTTTTTAACGTTATATAATGGCTGAGCTTTTGTATGTTGCAGAATCTATTTTTGGACTTCATTTTAATTGAATTGAAAACACTGACTGTGTGTGTGACAACATATATAATGATTATTATTTTCTAATTCATCATTTTCATTGATCTCTCAACAGAAAGCTGCTTTTTAAAGTAGAATTTTTTTTAAAGCAATATGATTGGCACATTAGTATTCCTACTGATTTCGGAGGATAAATTTTTTAATCGCGCGTTTGGCAATTATAACATTTCCATTCAAATAACCTTTTTTTGCTACTGTCTAACTGATAACTGTTTCACAACTGATATGTAAAATAAAAGTGTAAAAATTAATAATTCCGCAATTCGAATTTTGTCCCGCAGTTTGTCGCTGTAGTTGTCTGAACTATCTCTTATTGTAGGTGTGATTGGGGAATAAAATATGTGTTGAATGTTGCAATTTTTAATCGTAAATAAAATTTTATGAAATCTTAAGAAAATTTTTTAGCGTGAGACGAATAATAATTGTATTTTTAAAAGAATATGTGTGTTAGGTTTCTTTAATTATTCTGTGCAACGCATTGTATAAAACATTTTTTTTTCTCGTTCTTTAAAATTTGTTTTAACTTTCACTTACTCTAACAATACACATTTTCCCCAAAATCTTATAATTTAGAATACATCGAGCGTAAAATTCGTTCAATAGATTTTTCAAGCAGATAATTCCAAAATTGTTACTTTTTCTAAGAGGTAAAAGAAAAAAAGCTGTAAAAAGAACATTGGAAACACAGAAAATTAATCACGGAAAAAAGAAGAGATATTTTCCCAAAACTTTTTCTAGATTTTTCTCTTTCTTTCGAGAAATCTTATTGTTCTACTTTTTTGAGCAATCTTATCTCTGTATATTCCAATTCTCTGTCCTCAACAGATACATGACTCTGTCATTTTAACCTGTATTTTGAGGTAATTTAAATTAGTGGAGTGAAAATATTTCTAATATATTCTCGAAAATGCGTTTTTTGGTGTCTAATTAGTTTTAACGGCTCCCATTTTACAGTGTTTGCAGTTTGAAAAATAATAAACAGAGCATTACACCTTATTCCTTATTGGTTGACTGACCAAATGTAAAAAATATTCTCATCCAAACACATTTTGAAAAAACTGGCTACCAATGTAAAATCTGCTAAATATTCCAACTTCCTGTTTATTCCGTTCGAAAATGAATTACAAAATAAAGTGTCATTTCAATGGATTCGCATAAGGCTAAAAGGAAGTAATTTTTGTTGGATCTGACTGTCCAATTACCATCAAATGACAGTTGTTTGCATTCGATATCTTTTATTTAAAATTTTGTAACATTATTTCTCACCGGTTATCAAACATAATTTATGTTTATAGATAAATTTTTGTGTTATAAAACTTTATAAAACTTGTATAACACACTTAAAATGTATTGAATATTATGGTAATGTTATTTTTTATCTAATGCAAAACGAATTGCACATTAAATTGGTGTTTTGACTGGATTCGTGTAATTTTCAAAAGGAAGTCAACTTTTCTCGTAAGTAACATGTCATCAAATAATTTGTTTTTAGTTGTCACTGTCACAAGTATTCATAGAGTGACGTTCTCTTTAACCTCATTATCAAAGTAAACATGTTTTCTACATTATTTCATGTTGATGGTAATCCATTCAGCTAAGTATTTAATGTCGCCAATAACTCTTGTATAGAGTCTAGTGCCACTTTCATTCATAAATAAAATAAAATTAATACAATTAACAATAAAATCCTTAGTGACTACTTAAAATAATGTATATTGATTACTTATTTCACGATTGAATCAAACGGGAAAATAGTCTCTGTATTGCTAATTTTCATTGGTCTAGATCAGGGGTCGGTAACCTTTTATCTGTGGTGGGCCAAACCAGTCTACCAATAAGGATTCAGGGTGCCAAACTAGAAAATATTCGATTCCCGTGGCAATGCATGCTGCAGAAATATGAAATAGACACAGAGGCGGATTAAGCGGGTGTCGGACCTGGCGGCCGCCAGGGGCCCCAGTGCCAGTAGGGTCCAAAGTTTGAAGGATTCCATTTATAAATTCAAAGTGCAACAAACCTATCTTGAGCCGATATTGCAACCTCGATAATTTCCATGCATTTGAGTCGTGAAGCAGCCTTAGCCATTTTTTTTCAGTATACCAGTATTGTTCCAATCTGTACACATTTTTCTCATGCCTTTTTTCCCCAAATTTTATTTGGAACAAACAAATGCTATTCGTTTTTAGTTTACTACCATGCTCTGGGTACATTTTACACTGATGGGGAAAATCCGAACACCAAGAAAAAATTATTGTCGACTAATGAAACTTCAGCAATACATTTGTACAGGTAACATATTTAATTGATAAGCGCGAGTAGAGCCATTTCAAATGTGAAATAATGATAAATTAAAAACTGTTGTAACCATCACAGATTTAAGCGCATGCATGCATGTCGTGTCGTACAGGAACCGGATATTAGTTTATGGGATGGAATTTCATGCCTATTGCTCTTGGTACGTAAATATAAGATTATTTAATTCTGGTTCTTGATGAAGCTATCATTGTCACCCAATGATGTCTTATTCGTGATTGATTGGAGAAAAATTCGGTGATCTAGCTGTCAACGTAACACATGGACACCCAATAGAGCATGTTGGGTTGCAACAGGGTATGAGGGAGCACGTTTATTCTGTTGGAAAACACTCCCCAAACACTGTGCAACACTTTGAATCGCCAAACTGACGCACAAGTTGGAAGGTTAGGGTATGTAAATTAACCTCAAGAGTGCTCCTACAAAACATCAAAGAAAATTGTGTGCTCACGCCAGACCATAACTCAAGGATGATGATGAATGCCCAGAGAACCGAGCTCACCCGAAGAGTTAAGCTACAACCATCCCGGAGACACCGAGAGCATATAGCCTCCAAGAGACTCCGAAGTACGGCTTGGGGTCCCAAACCTTATTTCGCAAGGGGCCTCTAATATTCTCCATTACGCCACTGTATCACTGGCACCAAGACAGAAATAGCTTTGAACGGAGAACACAACACATCGCTACTCCGCTCTTCTATGATCTCTAGCGTGACATCACTGAAGTCGCACATGTCAATGATTCAGAGCTATGAATGGTATGATGAATGGTATGAATACTACCGGGCGTCTGGCAGGGAGTTATTTCTCAAATGATTGATTCGTTGCAGTTCACTGTGTCACTCTGGTGCCGAAAGAAAAACTGTAATTTCTGCAATAGATGCCTGCGATGTTCCAACCCATGTGGTGAATACGACAGTTTTCTCTCTCAGTGATGCCCCGTGCGTGGTTCGAGTATAATTTTCTTGAGGTGGGGTTGACCACAGTTTTCCTTCCGGGACAATTGCTGTCAAAAACACGCACTATGGATACATTCCGCTTAGTCCTTCTGCAGTATCGTGGGAAAAATCCACCTTTTTTTAGCTCTATTATACTACCTTGTTTAAACTCAGTGAGCTGTTGATTATGGCGGTCTCATCGCCTTAAAGTAATTTTGTGCTAACATCAACTCACTACGTCAAATCCCAACATAAATAACACTCACGAACTTTATATTGCCTATTTCAAGTACACTCAGTTCGCATTCTCCAAGTGGTGCAACTAGCGCCTATCGTAAAATCTGAATCAAGTCATCTTTCAGATGTATAAACACAACTACCAAATTTCGTTGATATAGCACAATTCCTTCTTTGTGTGATGGGATTTTTATTTCCATCAGTGTATTTTACTAATGAAGTTAAATGGAAAAAAAATAAAGCTACGGGATAAAAGATATGTCTAGTTCAAAGCAAACTATTTCAAGTTAGTTGAATTTACATAAAGATTAATAAAAAAGTCCTGGTTGAAATCTGTGATACGAATGAGGAAAAGTAGACCATAATACTTGAGGCAACTTCCCTTTTGAAACAGATGGCCAAATATGAAACTTTCCTAATCACCACGATTGGGAATACCATACTCCAGAGAATAAATGCAACTAGCAAATCATTACAATAATTTGAGTGTGAATTATTAAAAGGATCTAGCCAACTAAAATCTCTAGAAAGTTACGCATAAATTTTGAAAAATGGAACAAGGTGCTATTGATTTATAAAGGTTTCATTTGAAGAAGAAGCTGGACTACCTGGCAGGCAGCAAAAGAAAAAAATATATTTTTGGTGAAAATAAAGAAGTCGGTTATAAACTTTTGAAAGAAGTGAAAATTTCATAGGAAATTCCTTTTATGTCATATGTGATTGGGCAAGAGCAGAACTATCCCGAGGAGCTGAGATTTATGTAACTGTTAGGAACACTTTATTGTATTTTTGACAAGGATTATTACCGTAAATTAGAGAGCTACACAAAACCTAAGGGAAACTTACAAAGATGATATAGAATCTTTTAATTTTGATTATATGAATGATCAACTTTTATACTATTTTTAAAGAAAACGAAGATACAATGAAAGCCCCCATTAGAAATTATTGTTGCAAAAGAAATCCCAATGTAGAGATACTTTTGAAAATATTTTTAACAATACCGATATCGTATGCATCAGGTGAAACATCTTTTTCAGTTTTAAAACGTGTTAAGTAATTTTAGAAGTAGTATGGGGAAAAAGACAAAGTGAACAACATAACTGAATTATACACAGAACAGGATGTTTTGGACAAAATAGATTCGGTAAAAATAATTAATGAATTTGCCAAAGAAAAATCAAGTTGTACAGCAAAAATGTAAGCTCTCTAGTAAGGTTTTCAATTTTTTTTACATACATTTAAGACTTTTCTTTAGCAGTTGAGTTTTTTTATTAGCAATACATTTTATTTTGAGAATTTAAAGTAAGCGATTCTATTCACCATTTTAGTTTTTTGACTCTTAAGACATGGGCCTCAAACTTTTTACCGAAAGCGGCCTCCAAGTACCTTAATCCGCCTCTGAATAGACACACACAGGGACATCTTAACCCTACGTAATAGTAGACCCTTAACTCTACACAAATGTAGACCCCACCTATGACCGTTAAAAGTAAACAGTACATATCATAAGTTGTGTAATACTCGTACAAACAATAACCCGAAAGAAAAATCTTCATCGTGATTTACAAACGCACATACCAGCTTGACCGACTGCCACCTTTTGACTGAATAAGTAATGAGGGTGTACGGTGGTAAGCCTATACGTCTATACATGGACGACGGTCATCACATGATGTAGCCAGTAGACATATCATCCGAAATTTCAATTTTTTGGAGAATACAACCGGAAATAATATTTGACCTTTGAAATTATTCGAATTATGAATCTTCGTAAGGTATTTGCTTCCCTAAAATTGTGACTTTTGCCAAAAATTGACAATTTTTTTATGATTTTATTTTATACACCATCTTATTAGCTTTATAAAAATACCAAGTTTATTATTTTTCGTTCACTAGAACAAAACCTGCAAGTGTTTTAGTAAAAGCAGATGCCATTACTTTACGCAAGTGTCATACTTTAAAACACGTTTTTACTCCAAAAAAAAAAAAAAAAAATGTGTGTTTTTTTTTTTGTTTTTTTTTTGTAGATGCTCAAACGGGACAACGATTTCTAAAAAAGTTTTGAAAATATTTAACTGTGAAATTTTTTCTTCTGTGTAATAGTATAATTGTTTTAATCTTCAGATTTATCAATAAATCCCTGTTTTATTTTGTATTTATGTTAAATTTACAGTCCCTTAAGTGAATATAATCACTAATTTTTTAAGCAATTTCATATAATAACTGAGATAAAGTTCTCTAGTTTTTGTAAAAAAGAAAATATCTCTTATCCTGAAGATCATTTCAACAATGAATAACATAGCAACACATAAGAATGAAAAAATTTAAAATTTGTTCATAAACCTTTGGAACAGAATGGGCCGTGTTTATGCTATTTTTTTGTCAATTTTTACCTATCTTTCCCCATTTACGTCATAATAATTTCTTTTTCTCTTCATAATTTTAGCATATTTTCTTAAAATGTACCAAACAAATCTAAAAATAACAAACAAACAAAAAAAATCACCATATCTCCATTTTTTAAAAAAAAAGTTGTCGCAACCAGTCGGATACCTTAAGGCCAAGTCGAGGCCCCATTGCGGCTGAGGCCCTGGGCCCAGTTGACCTATATCTTAATAAGTCCTGGAAATAGAGGTTAAAAATACAGACTTGGAGTTTTACTAGACATCAATAAGGCATCATTTAAAAGATATTTATGTTGACATAAAAAAACGTAATTTTTTTCCTCCAATAGGGCTGCATTTTTTTTAGCAACTAAGCCTTTGCCGACACGGCAAGTCCCCAAACGTGACAGCCATTTCATGGAGGCCCGCTCTAGTGGGGGCCTAATTACCAAATTTGGACGCTTGAATTAATTTTTTTAAATTCAAGCTCTCGTTGGATGCTAAATATTGCAGTAATTTAACTTCACCGAGAGTGCCAGAGTCAAAATTGCTACTCAGGGATCTTTTACATACCTCATAATTATACGACTAGCATACGACTTACGAAATGGAGATGAAAAAAAAGTAGAAGAGTATTTTATAGTGTGTTAGAAAAGTTATTGAGTTTAAGTATGTGTTAAATATTGCTTTTTACAAATTATTGCTAATACATCAGCGTTTCTCAAACTGTGGGGCGCGCCCCCCTTGGGGTGTGTGACAACTCTTTGAGGGGGCGCAAGCATATTGAAAAGTAGAAAACAAAATATTATTTAAAAAATATTAATTTACTGAATGTAAACAACAAAATACATTCTGACATAATAAAAAATAAAATACACGTTTAAACTGATATATAAACACTTATAAATCCATTAGAGCTACACAATGTATCTTATACTTCATTTAACAAAACCAAGTAAAGAACAAGTTTAATAATTACCAGTGCCCCATGGGATTGTCATATATAAAATTACATGCAAACACTAACACTTATCTTGTAAATTTGTAAGGTTTACAATTAATCCCTTAACTGCCGATTAAAAGTTACGCGATTCGCTTTCCAATGCCAGCCGTTTTCCATGTAAGCGCACGAATGTGATGTATTGGGGTTGAGGGGGAGGGGGAGGAATATAGAAGCAAATAATCTGAAATAAGTAAATCCTTCACAAACATTGTCAAGGTTTTTTATTGCATTCTAAAGCCTTCGGAATAAGTTTATGGATATAGTGCCAGAAAAGATCGTACTTCGGAAAGACGTATATATACGTCCGGAGAAATTAACACTTTGGCTGAGCGAGACGTTTATATACGCCGGTGGCACTTAACAATTAAAGACGTGTCGCATTTTTTGTGTCAAAGTTTAGTATTATTGAATTTAATAACATTGTTATCGCGCGTTTGAGGGGGGCGCGAAGAAAATTATGATGGAATATTGGGTCGCGAATGTTGAAACTTTGAGAAGCACTGTAATACATACATATGTTTCCGAAATTACGCTGTAAATAAACCAATGCACACATACAAAAAAAAATTAGTTTAATCTAAGAATTTAAAATAAAGTCGTCTGCTTCAATTCTAGAAGAAATTTTGTTTAAAAATCGTCAGCAGTTAGAGTCAATCATTGTTTCAGACATAATAAATAAATAGTTTTGTTTTATTTTTATTTGGTAAAATTCAACAAGGAACTAATTTGCACTAATTTATATCATTTATCTTATACATCAAACAATTAATTTGCCTTCTTTTCATTTTTATGAATCCTAATTGTAAATTGTAGTTAATGTTGTATTTTGATACTGTGTGCAAGTAATAAAATTAAGTAAATTGCTTAATAAATATTTCAATAAGATTTATGCGCAATGGATTCGTTCGAGTTATTTATTTGTTTTTTCCTGCTGAATGATGCTTTCATATTTTTTTAAAAAACAATATACATCAGGTTAATTAATTCATTAATTAACCTATTCTAAAATCTAATTTTTTTAAAAATGGTGATTTACAATTTATTTTTATATTAAAATAATCTAAATTGAATTACTGAGATATTAAATGCATGTAAAGAAAGAAATATTTTTTCTGTAACTTATTCCTAAAACCTCATATTCATTCCACAAACATGTTTACAATTCAAACTTAATCAACATTTCACGCTGATGGATACTACAATAATGATTTGCAATTATTTTACTGTACTCTCAAATAAAAACAATTTTCACGAGACATTAATTTGTGTAAAACTCAAGCTTTTGTGCAATTTTCCCGAATTAAGTGTTATAATGGTAACAAAGGTAGACAGACACTGTGCTGCAAGTTTCTCAATATTTGTATATTTCCTCAGAAATAAGTTGGAAGAGTAATTTCCTCAACAAGTGGAACTGCGCTGTTTTATGAAGAACAAAATAAACTGTCATATCGAGTTAGAAAATAACTCATTATTGTGTCTGATTTTTGCTACTTGCTTCTCGTGGGATTGATATGTAGGAAGTTATTTGTGAATATTTCAATTTTTTTATCTATGTGTCAAGCATACAATGAAGCAAAATTTCATTTTTATTAATAAAAGACAATTAAATGTACTTATTTGTAACCCCACCAGGAACATATGTATTTATTTGTAACGAAATACGTATTATGTTTCAAAAATAGATTAATAACTTCGTGCGTAATAAAAAAAAGAAAAAGAAGTATTTTTTTGTCGGAAATAAATGATTTTATTTAGGAACTTTATTTCAAGATGCATTACTAATAGAATTAGAGAGATATATAAAAAGGAAAAATTAGTTTCTGTTATAATGCATAAGATATTACTGTATTAAGCATTTGAAAATTTATTCGAATAAACTTCGAATTCGTAATTCTGTTCTCTCTCAGATGGAAAGAAAATAAATACGATATTAAAATATACATACAAAAATACTTTCAAATATTGGAGAAAAAGTTGATATTCCAAAGAAACCATTATTCTCTTTCTCTTTCGAATTCCCTTTAATGTCTTAAAATCGACGTACTAGACGTAAAAATCGTAGAAATTTCATAGTGTAACGGGTCTATTCACGAGCCTCCTACTAATGCTCTTGGGGAAAATCTATTTACTTTAATATTGTTCTAGTGAAAACTCTCTCCCAAAGAAGAAGATGCGGTTTATGTAAATCAAAGCTTATATTTAAGCATTAACTTTTAGGTTCGAGAGAGGGAGGTTAGGAGTTAGATAAAAGTTAGTGAATGGCCTAAAGTAGTGGAAAATAGGTCGAGAGTGAATCGTCAATTAATTATTTAATATTTAAGATTGATAACTGACGATTTAGTCAATAAGATATATTTGAATTAGATTAATATCGACTAGAAGTCAAATAGCTAAGAATGGAATTACGATTATTTAGAAAAGTATATTACCAAAACGTTCCAAAAGTGATTCGGTCTATAATTAAATATTAAATATCTATCTCGCTTTTGCTCCAATAGTTAATTATACGTGAATTTCCTACCCTGGGTCATTTGAATTGATTGATAGAACAATAAATTATATTTGTTTTGATTATGGTTGGTCTTTTATTCTAACTCCCAAACATTGATGGATGTGAGAGGAAATCCATCACAATAGGATTAACATTTTTTTCCCCATAAATTTAAAATGGCTAAAAGTCGAGAACCTTCAACAGTAATCAGAAGTTATTCTTTTTAATGAAAGAAAATTCCGTTAATTTACGCTAACGGAATACATATACGTAACAAAATTCTTTTAATCGTGTAATTAATTGGAAATCCAAAGAAACACCTCAGTTAAAACTTCCTTAAATTTGGAATTAATTAATTCTCTCATTACGTGAAAAATGTGAAAAAAAATTTATAAACAGAGCATTTTAATTCTGAATCGTCTGATGAAATTATTTGCTCTAGGAACGAAAAAGAACAAATCAAAATACAAACAACAACTTCATGAATCATCACGAAATAAATTGGACGATTCGAACTTCGAAGTCATGATCAATTAATTGACTAATCTCTAATTTAATGAGAATTTATTGATTGTTAAAACTTACCTTTAAACAATTTTAATGATATTCCCTTTTTAATTGACTCGATTGTAATCTGTAAGGCTCTATTTTTGACTTGCACAATGTAATACATTTAGTAATTATTGTATTTTAATATCTATACACACACACACACACACTTGTATAAAGGAGAAAAGTAGCTCACTCATCACGATATTTCTGGAACTATTAGACCCACAGACTTGAAATTTGGCAGGCATATTTTTTTGTGGCTGTTGAATATAGATCCGCTAAGAACGGACTTAGCAAAAAATCAACCCCCAAGGAGGGTCACCGGGGTGGTACTAGGCAAAAATTCCCGTTTTGAGCTATAAGATCAAAATACTTAAAATTTTGTAAATATTTTTATTTGTTCTAAGATATAGAACGGTTTTCGCGAAAATCTACTCAGAAGGGGAGGTTGCGGGGTTGTTATAGACAAAAATTCCTATTTTCGTAATATTACATATTTAGATTTGAAATTAGGAAAACGTGTTGCTTTGTTGATTAGAGGTTCGCTAAAAATGGTGTTTGAAGAAATGTGAAGGGGGGTTACGGAAGCGTGATACATGTTTGTTTGTTTCAAATGGGTTGCATTTCGGCAGCTAAGCCGTTTACAGACACGGAAAGCCCCCCAAGAATGAAAACCATTTCAATGGTGGCATCACTTAAAGGCGGCTTCCGCTACCAAATCGTGACGTTTCAATTTTATTCCATTCAAACTTTCGTCGGATGCTGAATATTGCTGCGATTTTAATTTTGCCTAGAGTACCAGAGCCAAATTGATACTCAAGGGATCCTTTACACGCCACATAATTATATGACATGCGTGACGATTTTCGCAACCAGAAGATATGTCGACTACAGACGGAATCGAACCCGCAACCTTAGGCTTACAAAGCGGGCACACTTCTCCACAGCCACCGAACCGACGAAGGGTAATGTATAAATATACTGAAAATTATACCGTTTTAGAAGTTCAAATCATGTACTTTTTCAATCAAGAGGCTAACTCTTTGGAAATATTTTTCAATACATTAAAAGCTTAATGATAGGACTAATTAAATAAAAATAACTTAAAAACAGTATACAGCCATAACATATAACAAAAAACCAGCGAAGTGGGAGGGTAATAGCTAGTTCTGTATATATTTTTAATACCTTCAGCAAGCAAGATGCGACGGGTTCTACCCACGGTACTTCAACTAATTGTCTTGTGGAAAATATTCTTTAACTGTGATTTTAGTTTAAGAACCGCTTTCCGTAGAGATGACTTGATTTTATGCTAATGTAAATGCTATTTAAACTCTGGCATTGGGGTGTTTGAGGTTAATCGTGAATTCTCGGAATAGTAGAAAATGAACTGCGACAAGGAAGCCGTGCAGCTTGAAATTAATATTCGTCGAAGAATCCACCCGGAGTCGTGGAAGGAAATAGCAATGGATCTATACCAAGCTATCGTGGTTCGAGAAGGACGTGGAAAAAGAACTATGATCAAAAATAAGTCATTTTGAATTATCTCATAAGCTAGATTAAGAATTTGGATTTAAGATTGCACCCAAGGTTAAGAAATAGGTTGTAAATCGTTCATAAAGTGTTAGATCTAAAATAAAAGTAACTATTTTTAAATCATGTTGTGTGAGTGTGTGTGTGTGTGCTTCTTCTCTGAACCTTCTTACACCTACAACCTCTGGATTGCGACAAAGATGCAGATTTTCTTTCATAGGTCTCATTAAGGTATCCGAACATGTTAAAAATGACCAAATTCAGTCAAGACAGATATTTTTGTTTTTTTATTTTATTGAATAGAGCTATGTTTTAACTTCACGAAACATAATTTGCTTTGTTTTTACACTACCTAGAGGCCAAGTTACAATCAATTTTACAAATTTAGAAAAACCGGAAGTGGGTTTTTGATCTACCAGAAGTGGGCATTTAAATTGCTCAAGATCTATCAGGCGAGTATGATAACTCAAAATATTGCGAATGTATTTCTTTAATATTTTTTGAACCCGATATTTATGTTATTTTCTAGAGAATGTACTAAAATATTTCTTATTGTATGAATACTTTTTAAGTTATGGCTTGTTATTTAAATAATGGTCTCATAAAAAAATGTAGCATTTCTTATAATGTTTACTCAATCAGCTCTAAAATTTTCAAATTTTAATAAAAAATTAAAATTTTAGTTTTTTTTCTAGATAAATGCATCTAATTTGTTTTAGTAATACTTTTATTAATATATGTTTATTACTTTTTTTCCTCTGCTTTCATGTTTTTCAGAAATATTGCTAAAATTTCACTTATAATTGTGATTTTTGTAAAATTCAGGTAATTTATTTTAAATTTTGATAGTTTAATAATAATATTTATTAGTATTGAGTCCTAAAAGAGCATTTATAATGTTTTAATATGCTATTTTGTTAAAAAGTACTCCGAACGTGTTCGGGTACCTTAAATAGAAAATTGATAGACAATTTATTTATCTTAACTTAATCAATGGTAATTTAATCACAGGCTTCCATTTCAAATTACCATAATAACCACAACTGGAAACACAAATACTAATCTTTAAAGGATTAAAAAAAAGAAACAAATAAAGCAAACTACCCACCCCAAGAATAGAGAAACGGATAATCGGCGTCCAAGATATTTCTAGACTTAACCTTATTTGATTTATCTGATCATCTAAACTATACCAGCATTAATCACACCCAAGGAAAGTAAAAACATAAAAAGTAAAACAAGGATTAACCCAGAAAATAGTTATAAGCTTAACCTTTATGTGTCGGTGGTGTTTGTTTTATCCAAGTCTTAAAAGTTCGTGCTCTTGTACATCCAACACTGAAAAACAAAGAAAATGATTTATTAACTCTTTTGTTATCATGGCAGACTCTATCGATAGAAGAAAGATGCTCTATTTAAGGAAATAATAGATAATACTTGAGGATAAGATTAACCTAAGATAAATTTTTACGTTGACCTCAAGTGAAATAGCCACTTCCTCCTTTGTCAGCTTACATTTGCTCCATATGGTGTTAGTTTGGATGTAACCCAAACCTAATTTAGGACATTGGTCCGTATTTGTATTGTTTTAAAGATTTGAAAACAATTAAACAAGTGTCAGATATATGGAACAAAACTGCTGTCACACACACACACACAGTTTCGCTATTACTTTTACTATAAGGTGACTGTGATCGAAACCATTACTTTGAAAAAGCGTATAAAAGGATTTTTTTAAATATTTAGTGTCATTGAATTACAATATGCATGTAAAACTGCTTTATAAATAGTATTACAAGAAAAATTGTTTAAATGCAATTTTTTGACAATAGATTATAGTTTTAAAAAACTAAAAAACATGCTTTTATAGTGAATCGAACTAAATTTTTTTTTAATATAGAATAAAATGATTAACGAGAAAATGAATGTCATTGTGGTAAAAGCGTGGGGTGCTCGATATCAATTGCTATCTTACTACTTCTATTCTGAAATGCAGAGTTAGTGTAAAAATGTAGTACAAAGCACCCCCGCGCTTTTACCACAATGACATTATTTTCTCGTTAATAATTTTATTCTTATATTAAGTATTATTTTTCTGTCCAATCTATAGTAAAAGCGGGTTTTTTCTTCATTTAAACTATGATTTCTTATATTAAGAATTATTTTTTACTTTTTAATTTGATTAACTATAAAAGCGGGCATTTTAGTTTTTTTAAAACTATAATTTATTTTTATTTTTAGTTCAATCTACAATAAAAGCGTGTTTTTTTTAGTTTTTTAAACTATCATTTATTCATTGATGAATTAATCCTAAATGCGTCATTTTTTAGAACGTGGAATATCCATAGGCATCCTATTAGTGCATCGATACAGCCTGGTTTGCAAAATGTAGGATTAGCTAACTGAAGGAAATCTGAAAGAGCTAAATTTAAAACATTTAAGAAGGTGTTAAAAGTCAATGATATTTTTCCCTGAAAAGAGCTCAATATTTTTTCTAAGACATGCATCAGTATTAGACATAAAAGTACACGTTTTGAATCGAAGAGTTTATGAAAAATTATTTAATCCGGTGACCTCTGAATCAATTTTCAGCTGTTTTTGGTAGTCGCCAAATCTGAAAAAAGTATATGCAATAAGTCGCCAAATCTAGAAGTGGTATACGGAATTGTCACCAAATCTGTTAATCGTTATTCCTAACGATCCTGATAAGGACAATGGAATATAATTGTGAAATTATTGTATTGTCATCGGTCCTTGACAAGTGTGCAAAATTTCGAATTAATCTGACTTTTTAAAGTGGGTAAAATTCGAGTTGGAAGATTCCATTGCATACAGGTGAAGCTAATAAAAGCGGGTTAAGAACTGAAGAAAGAATGACATATTTTCAAAACATTCTCCTTTTATGAAAAATGCTTCTGTAATAATAATAATAATTTGCCTACATATTGCTAGGACTTCTACACCTGGGTTGAATTAGGATTTCTGAGCTTTACAATTTATAAGTGGAATTATATATTCACACACATACTTTATTATATAAGAGTAGAGAAATTTTATCAAAACACCTGTTATTATTTCCATTGATCGGAACTTTGAAAATAATGTGAATTTTTCAAAACTTTTAGTTCGGTCTGTATAGAGATGTCTTACCTATACATAGGCGGAACTTTATTATTATTGAAGCTTTTTTCATAAAAGGAGAGTGGTTTGAAAATATGTCACCCTTTCTTCATTTTTTGCCAAAAAAAAAATTGTATTTAAATGATTTTTCTTGTAATAATGTTCTTAAAACGATTTTATATGTATATTCTGATCCAATGACACGAAATATCAAAACAATATTGTAATTATTGAAAATATTGTATTGCCAATTGTAACTGCCACTTACGTCCTTACTTGAGGGTAAACCAAAAGTAATTAACAAAATCTCGGGTAAATTATTATATTTAATGACATAAAATAACACTGTTACAAAGGACAGACACTTAGACAATTAGGAGACAAACATTTAGAGAAAATAAGTGAAAATTAGTTAAGTTTACATGTCCAGGATTGGACATCGAAATGAGGAACGCACGCTTGTTCAGATCCAAACTCTCTCTCTCTGACGGTAATAAAGTGTTTCGTACAGTCACACTTCCGGTCCAAGCCCATACTGTAATGGCGGCACCTACATTTCAGTCTTGGAACTATACCGTGCGTTACAATATTAATTTATACACTTTTCCAAAATCATAGTTCCGAAGGTGATCAGTGATCTTAAAAGAAATTGTTGTTACTCGTATTTAGCAAAATATCAATACGGCAGTTCTAAAAAGTTGATGTGAAAGTTTAGTTATGTTTTAATAAACTTATAAATCAGAGTTAATATATATATAAAACTAAAACAAAAATAAAAAGCAGTATTTTGTAAACAGCATTTATAACTGAAATCAGAGAGAGATTTTTTGTATGTTTTTATAACACAATAAGGGAGTGTTATTGAAGGCTTTTTTAGCAACATGAGGGCTGTTGGTGACGAACCTCGTTATTTTGAATCATGGTCAAGTCACGGGAATGACACCTGTGCTGGCATCCCCATCTCCAAACTTCCCCACTACGAAAGGCTTTGAGCCCTAACAGATTTAACGTACATCAGTCTCCCCACATGACGGATCTTCCGTGGCGCTGGAAATCGAACTCATGACACGCCAACCTTACGTCCGTGACCATGACCACTAGGCTATCGTGCAACCTCGTTTATTACATAGAAAAACTGAGCTCCTTCAGGCCTTATCACACGTTTACGTATTTGGAGCAATTTTCCTTGAAAGCAAACATTCTAAGCAATATCTATCTAGTTGCCATAGCAACGGCTAAGAAAAACTTTCCCCTGATAAGCTGAAAAAATTGTTCGAAATTAAAATTGCTTGAGCTTTAAGTTTATGAAGTTCTTCGTCTTCCTACGCCATAAACAAGATGGCGGTAAAGATGGCAGCCTTGGCTTCGTCAAACGTATCAGAAAAGGCGTATAATATTTTAATAGCGAAAAATATTTTAATGGCGTATAATATTTTAAACTGATTGATGCTCCATTTCTGTTTACGACCGTCAACAAAAGTGCGAGCGGAACAGAAGAATTAATATTGGATGTTCATTTTCCGAAGCAGAAAAATTGGCGAGTAATTTTTAACATGAAGATAGGATGCGGCTGACGTCAGAGCGTATCTATTTGCTTACGACAACCCTTCATCCTCCCAGCTGCTCGAAAAATTTGCCGAAACGGTTGTTCCGAACATGCGTGTATGATAATGCCTTTAGGAAGAGTCACAGTTAATTGGACCGGGGGTCAAAGGAAGAAATCCGAGAATTCGCTTTTCACCGTAGTTGGTTCATTTTCTTACCCCGGTTTAGGTTTGGAAATTTATACCGTGCTCAAAGCTGAGTTAGATTTAACCGTACTTGCGAAGTAAGTAATTTTTCGTATGCTTACAAACAGTTTTGTGTTTGGAATATTTCAGTCCTTTCGATTGACGAAATTAAGAAAATTTCATCGATTACTGAATTAGGTTATTTAAAAAAAAAAACCGGAATTAATGAGAGAGAGGAAAGTAAGGGGGGGGGCAGTACCAAGTTCAAAATGTACACAGATCAGTCGAAGTCACGGGGTCTATTTTGACCAATTAATTGGCGTTTTTACGAATTTAAAATGGCTTATAAAGGGAGTCTCTTGAACTGAAAATTTAACTGATGTTTACGCGTTAAACATTTATACATAAAACTGCTATTATGCATCTAACAAGTAATATAAAAAAGTTTTAAAGTCAATTCTTATTTAGTCAACAAAGAAAATTTTATTTTAGTTACTTTTTATTAAATAATTACAACGAATATAAATATGTATATACAAATGACAGAATCACAAAATTATAAGAGGCAAAACACCTTTTAAATTAAAATTAAATACTTTTTAACCACTTTAGAGATGAATAAAAAATTATTTTACTAACAAACAAGATATATTAATATATAGAGAGAGAATGTGAAACTAACAGTAGAAATTGTGAAAAAAGCAGTTTTGAGTTCAAAATGTACACAGATCAGTCGAGATCACGGGGTCTATTTTGACCAATGAAATGGCGTTTACGACTTTAAAATGGCTTACAAACGGGAGTCTCTAAAAAGGAGAATTTAACCGACGTGTTTACACGTTAAACATTAATACATAAAACTGCTATTATGTATCTAAAAATAAGTGCAACAGAATCTTACTACATTTGAAAACAAAATCTGATAATTTTTTTAAAATAATAATTCATTAACAGATTAATTTAGATACGCTTGACAAAGTACATTTTTTTTATCTTAAAAGTTATTTCCAGGAATTGTATCAGATCTTTAAGTATTTTATTAAATGAAGCGTTAAACAGAAATTAATCTAAAAAAAAATCTGAAATATATATTTATAAACGCGTTTCCTGAAACTATAAAAAGAAAATATTTCCGGCAATAAACTTTGAAGATCCATCAGATATTCCAATTGTTGAATCAATCATCATTAGCATTTCCTTTTCCTTAGGCTTAAGGAATTAAACGGTTTTCTGGTTATTGAGGTGATTGCCATAATAATGCTGAAAAAAATATGACAAGCGGTGATAGAAAAAAATTATCTTAATTTCAATTCATTGCTTTAATGGAAAGATTCATATTTACTTTTTCACTGACATTAGTTAGATGTTTCTTTTGTATTTAACATTTTGGCTTTTGGAAAATCAAATTCGAACGTCTGTGGACTAAATTTAATCTCTTCTAAAGCAAACTTTATTTATTTATTTTTTTTAACTCATTCAATCTTTCGAATATTAAATCCTTTAAATATTTTACGGTTCTGACTGTTTGAAAATTAGTTTTGAGACTAAAATTTCTTATTTCCTGGCTTTGATTTCTATAATACATTGAGCCTTCTTCTAAAACTTTAAAAATTATAAAGAAAAACATTTGGAAAAGTTATTTTTTAAATTATCTGGAGAAATAGCTTTTCTCATTAAAAATTTTCTATAAATATGTCTTTTT
>BMAO01025842.1:0-25485 GCA_019973975.1 Trichonephila clavata | reverse complement strand
TTGACAAAATTAAACATACTCACTTCTTTAATACACACAGAGTGCTTCATATTTCTCTCTCAATGCAAATTTTGATTTCTAGAACTTTAAATTTGCCTACAGCAAAAATATTCTATAATGGATATTTTTATAAAAAAAGTTTTAAATATTTCAACCGGAGACTTTAAAAAACACAGTGATTAATATCAGAAATTTATATTGAATAAATAATAATAAAATATGAACTCAGGAGGATTCATTGTCCGTTTTTGGTACCAAGGGTGATTTGAATTGAAGGCATTTTTTTATACCGAATGTTTCCTACTTCCGGATGTAAATGGTCTTGAATAGTCTCTGTCAATAAAGATACTTCGGCTTTCGTTTAGATCTCGTGCGTTTCGTTGAAAGGTGTTCTTAATTAAATAATAAAACTTACTTTATAAGCGTGTTTTCCATAACTCCCGCATTAGTTTTGAGGATCAACATTTTTGTAGCTAACTTTTAAAGGCCTTTTTTTGTTCGACTTTTTGCAGAAACGAATCTCATAATACATGTTTCATAATAAATTCTAAATGTATTTCCATGCAACGCGCGCGGGCGAATTCAATATATTTTACTATATTTATAGCAACTAAAGTATTTAAGATTTAATTAAATTAAATGCATGAATTTTTCATGTTAAAGACGCTCCAATTGGATGGCATTTGTACATTTGTCTATATTAAACCATCTTTATATTATACATGTATAGAATAGATTTTTATTAAATAGCTTTGCATTATAATACATATTATATTTTAAGAAAAACTACACTATTTTAAGCTTTTGCATGAAATTTTCATTGTAACATCGGTTCTTAGTTAGCTGGCCGTCTTCTTTTCTTTTATTTCCAGGCTGTCCTGAGAAGAAGGCTTTTTTTATGGTGTGATATCTAGTTACACCTATATCAGTTGCCTTTTCCTTCATTTGTTCTATTTAACACGTGATTGTGCTACACATGAGTGGAAAGGATGATCTGCTATTGTAGAATAATTTCCTGAATTGTGTACTGTGTAGGAGAGGCATGTCGATGTATGGCTCGGTCCATATGCCTTTATAAAAGTGGCACGAGAAAGTGTGTGCGTCAGACTATTTCTTGACCTGAAAGAATGAAGCGATTTTGGCGACCGTGCCGTAAGCAAGTCCATATTCCTTCCAATCAGGAATCGAAACAAATCGAAGGGGTATGAGATAATACCGCCAAGAAAGTGTGAATAAACGGATTGTAAAAGGGCGTAAATAAAAAAGAGGAAGGTGAAGAAAAAGGAAAAAAGAAAGCAAATTTCAACTTGAATATTTTGGCGGATCTTGGCCGTAGCAAGATCCCACAGAAAGAGTCTACTCGACGACGGTACAACGAAGTTACTGATAGCTCGATGTGTAAATTTACTTACCTGTATATACGATAGATATATGTGTAAATATACTTACCCATAAATAAGATAGGTATAGGTGTAACGTACTTACTATTGATACGATATTTATATGAAGTTAATTTACAATTAAAATTTATAAACAAATAATTTTACTAAAAATCTGTGATTTATCTCGCTACCTAAAAGTTTTGTTAAACCTGGGTCACTCCGTTGCACAAAAAAGAATTTCAGCATATTAATAGATTTTTTATAGGAAAGTAGCAACTGAAATTGCAACTTACATTCTGAAGACAAAGTACTGCCTATTTGATTATGAAAACTAATATCACAAAGAATTATACTACAACGAAAGACATGTATGCGTCATTAAGATATTAGGTGTCATATATTACATTTAAATTATTTTTAAATCACATTTAAATATTAAAGTAAATAATAATAACTTGGCACTCAATTTTGAATAACTCTTCAAAAACAACATGATATTGAAATCATCAACTACAAATATTTTTGAACCTTCCTTTTGTAAAACGAGAGCAAAAAAAAAATCTGAAAACATGAAGGTTTTATTTTAAGTAAAAGGCTATCTGTGAGATTCTACGTAATACAAATAATAAAATTTCACTGCTAACCATTCTACTACAGTTATTACATTTACTGATACTGGATGTTTTAAGTACACGCACACACTCACAAGCGAAAAAGAGAAAAAAGATTATTTTTTCTCAATGGAAGGAATATTATTTGGTTGGTATCCAAGAGCATTTAATATTGATCGAAGAAAAATAATGATAAAAAACTGAGTTATAAATTGGAAAAAAAAAAGAAAAATTCATTAGCTATTGCTATAAAAATGTGACAGAAAGGCTATAGAAGACATTGTTTGCATGTAGCATTCTTGGAACCAATAATTAGAATATTTCTCTTTATCCTTCTGGTATATATTTAAGGAGATTATAAAGAAATTTTCTGTTAGGGGGGGGGGCTTGTTACGTCCTGAAACCTATTTATAATTCACTATTTTTGTACCAATTTTTAATTAATTTTTGGAACTACATATTCGCAATTAAATGCACAAAACTTAGCTAATTGATTTCTAATTTGTTGTACTTTTGCTCACTATTGTTTTAAATATAATTAAAATATACTGGCAAATCTCATAAAATTGTCAGATAAAAAGGCTAAGAATCTTGATTAATTAATTGAAAAACATATAGTAGATTACCTTACTGAAATTGAGAAAAAAGATGTAACAAGTTTAAAAATGCGCATTGGCTTGCAGACGTTTGTCTGTAGTAAAATAATCTAAGCAGCATCGAAAAATGGCAAAATTTACAAGTTAAATCATGTATTTTTCAGAAGTTTTAATTCCTTTTTAAAAACCAGATATTGTTTGCCTGAATTTAGACAGAAAGGCGATATAAGATATTGTTTGCATGTAGCATTTTTGGAACTAATAATTAGAATATTTCTTTTTATTCTTCTGGTATATTTAAGGAGATTATAAAGAAATCTTCTTTTAGGGGGGGGGGGCATGTTACGTCCTGAAACCTGTTTACAATTTACTATTTTTGTACCAATTTGTAATTAAAAAAGTTATGATTAATTCTGTTATGTACTATACCTATAAAGAGCTTCTAACGTTATTTATAGTATAAAGTACAAAAAACATTATAAGTCTTGCATCGAAGGATAGGAGAAAATAAGCTTTAATATTCATATACGATGTTCAATACCACGTCTTCATATAATTTAAATTTTCATTATATTCATAATATAATTTAAGAACACTTTTAGTGAAAACAAGATGAGATTGAGCCATACACATTATTAATAAGTGATGTTAATTATAAATAAATTGGTTTTGGTTGAAAAATATACATCTTACACTATTAAAATTCGAAGGTAAACAAACGTATGTATGTATGTATGTATGTATGTATGTATGTAGTATGTATGTATGTATGTATGTATGTAATGTATGTATGTATGTATGCATGCATGTACGTACGTACGTACGTATGTATGTATGTATGTATGTATGCATGCATGTATGTGCGTCTATCTTCTCACGAACCGCACCACGCAGAAAGCCGCGGAAGGTACCAAAAGATTGGGATTTCTCCGGGGAAGCCGTATTGCCCATTTATATTCCGATATTGTAATTAGTTGAAAAGATATTAATTAAAAACCTTAAAAAGCCTAATTGTTTTAACTCCTACTGGTTGTTTACTTGGCGGAACTTCCGTTCCGTTTCTGCCGAGCGGTGATCCGACGTTTTCGACCATCTTAAAATTGTCATCCAATTTTAAAGGGTTTTTCTTAAATTGCTCTTGGGAGCAAAAATCGTAATTTTATGAATGGTATCATGTGTTAACCATTTTTTTTGTTGTTGTTTTTTCTCTGTTTTTTAACAAGTGTGGTTTTTGTCTAAGTAGCATTTTTTTTTGAACTTTACCACAGCTGGCATTATCCTCAATTTGTGTACATGAGTGTAAATTTGAATCGGAGAAAATTTTGTTTATTTTGATCGAAAATTCTTTCAATTTTACTATAATCTTGAAGAAAGGAGGCGAAATTCTTATAAAAATTCAGTTACGAGTTTAGTCTAATTATTTATTCCAATCGCATATCAAACTTGTAGGATATTTTAATCCCATTTAACTGGATATATTTAATACACTAAGAGGGTACTGTTAATGTTTATTTTTTAGTTTCATGCTCAAAGAGAGCTGATATCAGAACTCCAAACACATATCAGATGAAATAATCAGCATCTCTTTATCAATTTTAGAATAGTTTTATTTTTAAATATGTGAAAGGATTCACACTTTTCTCAAAGAAGGTTTTAAACATAATATATAAAAATACAGTTTCTAAACATTTTTCTTCTCTCTCTCTTGTTTCTAAATAACCATTCATATTTATTTAAACTGAGAGAATTTCAGCTTTGCTTGACAAAGTCAATTTTTTAAATATTTCAGGTATATTCATTTTCAGAAGAATTCATTTACTGGAGAGGAATTGACTATGGTTACCTCTCAGAGAGTGAGAGTTATATTAACTTTGGATTATAAAGTAGCTCCCAAGAAAGCTTTTGGCGATGGACGTCTTCATCTGACTTAAGTAAGAACTATTTTAACGCACAGAGTAACTTGACTTGACGATTTCACAGTGCAACTGGGCGGCGTCAGCCGCCATCAGTTCCTTATTTGGAGCGAAGAGGAGACATTTTGTTGTCCCCTTGGATGGTTAGGTGGAGGTTTGGCTTTAGGAAGAAAAAAGGCTGGGCAGAGACGTCTTAAGACGCAGCGCCTCGTCTTTGGTGGGGGCCTCGTTTCACTCTGGACTTCCTTTGAATAAAACCATGATCCGGACAATATTAATGGTCGAAATTTACTTCCTTATATATTCCACGCAAAACAGGGAATTTCAAACTGCATGTCAAATGGCAAAATTGTTATTAGACTGTATTATTCGGTTAAAACCATTGTCTAGGTCTAAACGTAATACTATAAACAATCATTCAACTCATTCAGTCAAAATGCGACCCTTAGTAGAGTTGTTTTATATTTAGGATTTTGAGATTGTGTGTCATGCACATTGCGTTGTTTGAGAAAAATAATAGTTCGATATTTTTTAATTTAAATAATTTTTTTTATTTACGTCACAGCTATAACATTGAAGCTATTAAAAGTTTGGTTACTTCATTATAGTCCAAATTCTTTTTTCTCATTCATTTTTCTTGAAATAATAAAAATATGAAAGAGTATTAGTAATTTTTGATGATAAAATGATGTAGCATACCAGGTCGAGCCCCCCCCCCCCCCTATTCTTGCTGGATCTATTGTCTCAAACCAAAAAAAAAAAAATTGGAAAAAATATGTTACCTTTTTTTCAAATCCTTGTAATGTAATAGAAAAATCTAAGAGTATAAGTGATCCACCACTCTTTTCAAATATTTGTTCTAAATAAATCAACTAGAACTCGTACAATAGGTATCACTTTGATTTTTTAATGTTTTCCGATCAAGGAATCTCGGTGACCTTTTTAGGTACTAAGTTTGAAATATATCAAAAATTATTTTCTTCACAACACGAGCATTCTGTTTCTAGAAATGAAGTCTCCTGCATTAAGAACGTATTTTGTTTTTGTTTTCTCACTAACATTCTGAATTTTGGTACTACTTAGAAGAATGAACCGATGTAAGATAAAAAACACACGTTTCACAGGTGACTTCCATGTTAGTATTTATGATAAATACTATAGCAGATATGATTTCTTGAATTATAAATTTCTGCTCTCTGGTGAAAAAGAAATACATAATTTACTACTAGTTGATATATTCTGTAGTCGTATTTCCATGCTAAGTAATTAATAGAGCAAACTCAACACCACCGGAAATAAAGAACCTTAACGGTGGGAGATGTGGTTGTATTATAAAAAAATTAGAGAATCGAACTCTGAGGTCACTTGCAAGAATAATTGAACTTATTCCTTGAAAAAGATGTACATGTTAGAGTCTCCCGAGTAAGATCTGAGATTGGAGAACTGGTCAGACAAGTACCGAGACTATGCAACCTGGAACTGCTAGAACCAGAAATTAATTTACCAAAAGAACAAACTGATTCTGTCATTCGCACAAGGAGATGCAGGAATGTAATTTCTCCTAAGCGTTGGACATACGTCTAAAGTGTATTTTGTAAAGTATTGTTTTGGTGTAAATTTTATTTCATTTCAGCACATTTTGTAGTACTCATATTATTATTCTTATTGTTGTATTTTATATGTTATATTTGAGTTTTCGCATCTTCCAAAGCTAGTATGATGTTGCGAATGGAGAAAAGGGGAGTGTGTGGAGAGGAGCGATCAACTGCATGGAAGACGAGTGAATGGGGTTTCACTTCTCACGTGTGGCAACAGGGGAAGGCGACACGCTCGAAAAAGGGAAAGGAATATTTTCCTCTAGATGCGTTTGGAGCGATCAGACGGTTTTGAGCGTGCGCAGTAATATTTAGTCTTTTTTTATGAATCCATGTAAATAGCTTGATAAATGTTTTATTTAATATAGAAAAGCTTCGCCTCGTTATTTGTTTTAGACTCAATTTAATAATTTGTAAATGTTTCATAATTCGAGACTCTAATTATGTATTGGACCTACTATGTAAATGATCTTCAATTACCTCAGAGTGTGGAAAAGAAAATTCTAGTATTCAGAAATGATTCGTGATCTCTTATTGACCATTTTTCTCACGGTCCTCTTACTGCCTTATAGTGCAATGTTAATTACCACTCACATCTCCCTATAAAGAGAAATTCTAAATTTTGATATTTTTCAAGAGTCATATTTAATGATGTAGAAATTATTAAAGAAAATTCACACATAGAGCATTGTTATCAATACAACCTACTATATAAATGATCTTGAATAAACTCAGAGTTTGGAGATGGAATGTCTAGTATTCAGAAATGATTCGAGATCTCTGTACATTTTCTCCGTCAGCCCTCTTGGTGCTTTATAGTGAGTCGTTAATAACAACTGGCATCTCCCTGTAAAGGAACAATTCTAACATTAAACATTTTTTATTACAGTCATATTTGATACAATTAAAAAATTTTAAAAAGAAAATAAGAATGTTCAGCAATATTATCAAAAAACTACATACTATTTAAATAAACTTGAATTATCTAAGTGGGAGTTGTAACTATTTAACTAATGGTTGAAAATGATATATCCTAAGAAATCATCAGTAATGAAATATCTGTGTAGTTCTAAGCGATGTTATTCGTTGATAACGAAATGACTACGCTGAGTGAATTATGAGTTATAAAAAGCTTTTCCAAGACCCACTTTTCTTCACTTGGACTCTGTCTGCAAGCATCACTTAGCCATTCCCCCTTTCAACGTTCCTTCCACCAATTAGGTAGCTTACTATCAACACTGGACTGTCACTTTCATTAGTCACCGAAATTCACTCATATGAGATTTAGAATGGCTTTGTGAACGAAATGCCCGGAGCGTCAAGCGTGTCAGTAAGTTGAGGGGAAAAAATCAGTTCTCTCATTGACCATTTCTGGTACTGAGTAAGATGTAATAAAGAATATAAATTTATTAAAATCTATTTTTATAAATGTATTTTTTTTATGCTGATTTTGGTGGTACGGATATTTAGATTTTTTTATAGCTTCTGGAAATTTAAGCTAATTGACAGTAATGCATTTGAGAAAACCTCTAGGTCTGGTTAGTTCATTGGAGACCAACACTAAAAGTATTAGTGCCCCATTCATAGAAAATGAGGATTTTGCTATTGATCGACGAAGTTACGAACGTAAGCAGAAATAAATTGAATCTATTCGTCAATTACTCGTTTGATAAACTACTGATATCATTTACCAAACTCCTTGTTTCCGACTTTAATAAAGCTATCATTAGAAATTATAATCCCAATTTCCCCTTTTTCATATATAAATTATATTCAAATTTCCATTACACCGCTTTTGTTTTCAAATAGTTCTAAGCATTTTGGCTTCTTTACTAATAATACACAGCTCTTTGCCAAAAACTTTCAATCAGTTTACTCTATTGGAATTGTTTATATTCAATAAACACAATAAACTAACAAAAGAGAAATGACTAAACTTTTAAAAGTTTTTTCCAAAACAAAAAATATGTTTTGCTGTTTTATAGTGAATTCGTTCTACAAGAGCTTAAGGCTTACATAAAATATTTTATTTTTCGCCAAATAATATTTCTGTCAGTTAAAAAAACTTTTGAAGAAGTAATGAACATGATAGGAATATTTTTAATGTGATATATGAAAAAAAAATTCTTTCACTATTGAATTTTTTCCCTGGAGAAAGGAAAATGTCCTCCAATTTTTACTTTTTTAGGACGAATTCTTATTAATAGTGTGTAAAAGGAATCCTTCTCCTAAAGATTTTTTACTAAGAATAAAACCATAAAAAAATTATAGTATTCAAAGTTGTCTTTTTTAATATTGATTTCATTATTCTAAGAAAAATTCCATAATTTACAGGCTACAACGTTTGAAATTTATTTTTATAAATTAATTTTGATATTTTTGTGAATTAAAAAAGAAATGTTAATTAATTTTTATTAACTTAAAATTTTAGAATCTTTGGTGTTCACGGGAAACTCTAAGAAATGTAAAATACTGATTTAATCGCAATGGAATCTATTATTATAATCATATAAAATAAATTCCCAGTACAGAGTTTTAGAATTTTTTATTCAAAAGATTCTTTCATAAACAACATTCAAAATAACAAATGGGTTTAATGTCACAGTAAAATTATGGTTAGATTTGTAAGAAAATCCCTTTTTTTGCCGTACGTATAATGATTAAGCTGAATATTTGATTTTTGAAGCAGAAAACTGTAAAAACTCATGTTTACTACAGATTGAACAAAACTTGGTGTATTTTAAAATTTAACAAAATAAATGAAAAAATATAGATATTATTTCAAAGAAGCTTTAAGAAATCTAAGAGGAAACCTTTAACAACAGCTCAACAATTTACCTCTATGATCAAGAATTTGTGCAATATATATATCCTTGAAAGAAACGAAAGTATTGTCTGTTGTTCACTTTCATTTTTAGAAATTTTGGTCGCCTTGTTAGTATAGTGGGAAAAAATTTTTATTTGCTTTACTTAGTTAAAAACTTATAAAAATATTCGTCTTTTGTCATTCTCAATGCGTGTAATTTGGTTTTTCTTTTTTAACACATTGGAAGTGGAAAGGTTCGATTTTCGTGTATTCTATTTTTAATTGACTGTTTTTCCTTATTCAATTCATTACTTTTAAGTAATTCAATAAAAAAATGCATGTCACTATCCCTATTATTGGATACAAGTACTCAATAAATAAGTTAAAATTCATCTTACGCAGAACATTCTGAATTTCGCTCTTGTATATCATCCGTGAGATCTATGTTTTTCTTTTTTGGCAACGAGTATAATAAATCACAAAACATTGTTTTTTCCCCCTACTATTAACAGAATACTGATTTTTGTATAATATTCTTTTTTTTAGGAAGGAAAATTTTCTTCTAAATTTTTTGAACCTAAATATTACATGGAAACCTGGGGGGGGGGATGCTGTGATCCATACCATAAGTGCATTTTTCATAACACTATCATATTAATATTTATAATTCATATTTTTGTAGATAATTTCCTAATATATTTTTTTACTATTATCTGTAAAAAAAGTGCTCTTAATATAGGATCCATGGCATATTTTAAATGGACATAATAACATAAATGTGACTTAAATATTTTCAAAAATAAGTCATTCGTTCTTTATAAAAACCGACTAAAAACAAATGTTAAGTTTTTCACATTTCCACGTATATTTTTAAATACATTCTATTAGTAGATGTTGAGTAATTTTTTACAGATTTAATGTTAGATCGACATTCAATAAGCATTTTTTTTTATTTCTTATAATAGAAAAGTAGAAATGCTAATATTTTTGTTAAGCAATTTGAAAGTAATATATTGGAAAATTTAAAAAATTGTGTAACGCTATGAATCAGATTGATAAGTGTCATTCATTAAACGTTTTAATTTCGTTTTTATCGAATAATATTAGTTCTTTCAGGAGTTCTGTAATAGCAGAGACATTACACTCATAAAGTAATTTTTCTGAGTTACTGAAATCACATATGGACAATCGTCTATAATTATCAAACATATTTGTTCACGTGTTTGGAAGTACAAAGATTTCTTAAAAATTAATCTGGTTAAATATATTTATAAAACAATGCTTTTTATAAATCTCGTTTCTTAAGTTTAAAACGGAGGACTAAATTTTCTATACTTTTATTGGTCGTCCATGCTTCATTCAGTTTAGACTTTTTGATGCAAATCAAAACTAAAGAAAACAATTCTCTAGAGCAGCGTTTCTCAAACTGTGAGGAGCCTTTCTCCCCTAGGGGACGTTATAACTCGACAAAGGGGCACGAGCTTATTAAAAAGTTAAAAACAATAGATTATTTGAAAAAATATATTAATTTAACGAAAGTATACAAACAAAATACATTCTGGCATAGTAAAAAATATAATACACTTATAAATGTTTCAGTACTGCAAAATATATTTTATAATAGTTTAAACATACGATACTAAGTTAGGAATAATGTAATAACTACCGGAGACATGGACTTGTCATATATAAAATTGTACCCAAAAATTAAGAATTTATCCCTTAACAGCTGATTAAAAGTTAAGCAAATCGCTCCGAATTTCCATTTTTTACGGATGTACTTGTATGTGAAATAGTGGGGTGGGGGATATTAAATAAGAGCCGATCCTATGGCATAATTAATTCCTTCTAAAGCTCTTTTATTGCATTCCAAAGCTTCCCGAATAATTTTATGGATGGCAGTGCGTAGAAAAGATCATTCTTCAAAAAGTCATATACATCCGGGTCGTTTAACATTTTGACTCATCCAGAGGTTTATATAGGGTCGTGGCACAAATGGTTACAGTCGTTTGGTTTATTTTCGTCATAGTATAGTATTATTGAATTCAGTATATTGTTTTTGTAAGGAGGGAATGTGCAAGGAAAATTATGATTGAATATTGGTCGCAAATATTGAAAGTTTGAGAAGACTGCTCTAGTGTTACTACAAAAAAAAAAAAAAATAATTCGATGAAGTAAAATTATCGGTGCTTCTCAAAGTTTCAATATTCGCGACCCAATAATCAATCATAATTTCCAACAAATCCCCCCCTTATACAATAACAATGTATTGAATTCAATAATAATATGCTTTGACGCAAAGATATGCGGTACGATTTTAATCTCTTAAGTGCCACCGGCGTATATATGAACGTCTCGCTCAAACAAAGGGTTAATTTCAAAGGAAATATATATACGCCTTTCCGAAGTACGAATTTTTCTATGCACTGTTATAAATAAACATATTCCGAAGACTTCGGAATCCAATAAAAGAACCTTGGCAATATTTGTAAAGAATTTACTTATTTCAGATTATATGATTCTTGCCCACCCTATATTTCATCACATGTGCATGCCTACTTGGAAAACGGTAGGCATTGAAAAGCGAATCGCGTAACTTTTAACCGTTAGTTAAGGTATTAATTATAAACTGTACAAATTAACAGATAAGAGTAAAAATTTTAAAATAATTTTATATATGACAATCCCCCATGGGGGCATTGGTAATTATTGAACACGTTAATTAACCTGGTATTGTTAGATTAATTATAAAATACGTGTAGCACTGATGCATTTATAAGTGTAAGATATCAGTGTAAGTATGTATTTTTTATTTTTTATTATGTCAGAATGTATTTTGTTTGTTTACCTTCAATGAATTAATATTTTTTTTAAAAATAATATTTTGTTTTTGACATTTCAATATGCTCGCGTCCTCCTCATAGAGATTTCACGCCCCCAAAGAGGGGGGGGGGAGGCGCTCCCCACAGTTTGAGAAACGCTGAGTTACATGTTCACTTAATATGAAAAATAGGACATCAGAGCGCTTTCAACAGGCGCTCTAGTGAATCAGATGTGAATATTTCACGTGTTTGTTATGTCCGTTGTGAGCTGTTTATTTATATAGGAATTTGTAAAGTTTTTTTCAATCACTGCAAATTTCTGAGGAGAACACTCACTGAATGACTAAATATTTGAGAAGAACTACAGCGAAAGTCAAAATGATTATAGCGATTAGAAACGTCTGCAACTATTATATGGAAAATAAATTTTTTGATAAGATTTACACAGAATGTAGATCAAACATCAGAATTTTGTATGCATACTTCATAGATGTTTTAAGTGTCTCCCTTAGGTCACGTGAGCAACGTCTAGACAGTGTGAATTTCCACGTCATACATTATAAAGCATTTGTGCAACATATGAGCACATACGTAACTTCTTAAAAATGCTGGTAAGTTCTTCCCAGACGAATTTAAGAACTGAAAGTAGGCCTTCGTAACGCACTTGCGTCGATGACTGCAAAAATTCTTCAGAATGTATGCCATAAAATGGAGTATCGCCTAGATGTTGTCCGTGTGACAAAAGGAATTCGCATAGAACATCTAAAACGTATGTATACAAAATAGTTAAAGCCATTTGTGTAATCACTATATTCATTTGTGTGCACTAACCTTTTATTTGAAACATTCCTTTTTTATAACGTAGAGAAAAGCCGGTGGAAAGATTTAAACTACTTTTATAACGAAGTTTTATTTAATATGGTAATTAATGTCGGACGGCGAGAAGTAAATCCTAGAATTGAAAAAAAATATTGATTTCGGAGTTTTATATCTTTAAAATGTCTCCCAAACATGTACGCAGTATATATTTAGAAGCACAATAATGAATGATTAACATCAGAAACGTATTCATGCATATAAGGAATTGCTTGCGCCACGTAACATGAAGAAAGGTAACTATTTTACGTATATAAGTATATAAAGTAAAACAGGAAAATGAATAGACCTGTGAAAAGTTATGATGATGTTTATATTTGTGTCGGTACCACAATGAAATATATCTGAATTGAATAGTTTATTTTGCATATTGTTAATTTAAGGGGTCTCAGGGGTGTTAAAAATGTTTCGAGAGCACAAAATATGAACAATTTTCGACTAGAAATAATTCTTTGAGGTTAAAATGAAATAATTTGATTCTTTCACACATTTTTTATAAAGGAATAAAGTTTCAAAAAAGTATAAAATGTCTAAAATATAATCATAATTTTAAAAATAATAAGCACATAAATATAAGAAAAATTTTTGTAAGAAACAAATAGTAAGTTTTACGACGCGCATGATATTTTCTGAAAAATAATTCTAATTACTAGCAATAGTTGATTTATAAAGTCAAATATTATCTTATTAGATGGTAGCGATTAGATATAAAAAGAATAAAAAATAATATTTTTTAAAAATAAAAAATGTACATTTTTAAAAAAATTTTCAAAAATTTAATTTTTTGAAATTTTTCAAAAAATTACAAATATGTAATACTATAATAGCTAGGATTTAAAGATTATGATAGATTTTATAATTCTGTAAAGTTTTATGCATCAAAGTATGATAGTTTTTGAAACGCAATGCGCGTAAGTGAAAAAAACACAAACTGAGAAAAAAGGCTTTAAAGTTTTAAATTGAATTTGAGAAAATAAATTTTAAAATTTACATGCTAAAATGCTCCAGGATCATAGGATATGCCTTCCTGTTGCTCAAACAGCTCAATTTCTGTACTCTTTTGAATTTTTTTATCTCTCCAAGCTTCAAACGATGACGTTGAGCTCCTCTTTCTTGACGTAAAGATTCGACGATTGTCACGTTCAGCCAGGGACACACAAACATTTTTGTTAATTTTTAAGCACTAAAGTTTAAAAACTTATTTGTACATTAAATAAACATTTAAATTTATACTGAAGTGTATTTTTCAAAACATACCTTTGTGTAAAATCGCTATGAATTTTTTGAAAATTGTCATTCTTTGTTATACCTGCTTTCTATCTAAATGTTTGAAGAATATTTCAAAAATGTAACTTCAGTGTACACAATTATATAGAAGGTATATAGAGTGCATGCAGACTGTAAATTTACACAATTTTACAAATATAAATTTTAGAAAACAGTAATTTTTGGACAAAATCTTCCCTTGAAAAAAAAGGGGAGGCTTCAGTTACTATCCAAATTGTAATGAAAGTTGAAATGTTCTTGATTCTCCTTCAATTTTTTGGTAATACTGCCGGATATGATTTTTTTTTACAATTGTTTTGATGAAAAAGCAGATTTTTAAATTTTCAGTATTTTAACAACTATTACCTATCCTGTAAAAATTTGTTGCAATGAGTGCCCCATAAGTCCACCATTATCATATCTAATTTTCAAGCTACTGAAAAACTGAGTTGTCATCAATTATGCAAAAACAAAATTTTCAATAAATTTCAATTCGATTCACTAACAATTTCTGCATTATTTAAAAGCCTAAAGTATAAGCAAAAAATTGCGATGAAGAATTTTCTTTTTCAATACCCATCAAAAATTTTCCCCGGGTTCAAAATTTCATTAAGTGTTCCTTACACAAAATTTGTAACGATGTGTTACTTTTGCGGAGAAGAAATCTGTCTGGGAAGTTGCTTTCGAAAGTCGAGCTAGAAGAGAGTTATGAGGCATTAAATATAAAAAAAAAATCCTTTTTATCAGCTGTTAGATCTACACTTTTCTGGACGCTTAAGGATTTTTAAACTTTTCGCCAAGTAAATAAATTTTGTTAAGCTATTGGTGTACACTGCCGACGATGAATATTTTCTTTAGGACAATGCTTCCTATCACACATTTGGCATTGTCCAAACATGACTTTTAGCGTATGAAAGACTTTACTTTGCTCAGTTGTCCTGCAACATAATCCCCATATTTTAAACTAATTGATAATCTGCGGATTCAGATCGAACGTAGGATCAGGTAGAAGGATCTAATACCAACGGCTCTCAAGACGCGGAAAAGTGCAATACATACAAAATGGTCCCAGACTTCTTATATCACATACCAATATCTCATAGGCCATGTAAAAAAGAATTAAGCCAGTACTAAAAGCAAAAGTTGGCCCAATACTTTCTCCTTTTGACGGTCCTGAAAAGCTTAAGGTAGGCCTTCGCTAAAGCTATAGCTAATGCCCTATTTCAGGGGTTGGCAACCTTTTGAATCGGAAGAGCCAAAAATTGCAATTGACAAAATTTCAAAGTTTTTAGAGAGCCACCAAAAATTTTTTTTGCCAACAATAAATAATACTTGCATAAATAGTTTTTTTGATAAAAAAAATAAACAGTTTATTCATAAGAAAAAATATCTATTTATTCAAAAGTAGTATTTTTCACAACAAATTAGATAATATCTGTATGGCATTATAATATAATTCCTTATTATTTAAGTAAAAAAATTAAGCAGTTAAACATTTACTTACAACACTAACTTATACTTCAATAACAAACAATTGAGCAAACAAAATTAATGGGAGTGTTGGCTTTGCAGGGTTTCAGAAAGTTTGGATAAATTTGGCTCATGAGTTTTTGCTTTATGTTTCAAACACGACTCTAAATTTTCATTTTTAGTCGGCTTCTTACTTTACTTTTAATTATATTCAAGCAAGAAAACGCTTGCTTGCACGAATAGGTCAATTCGAAGATAGTCAGCACTCTAAATGCGAACTCTTTCACCTCACTGTAGCAATCTGGAAGACTATTCCATGCATCGAATATAAATGCCTCTACTCGTAGCATTTCTTTTAAAGCTGTCCACTTTTGTTGCGTTACGTACATACATTTCTGGACCTCCAACTCTTCCAACTTGCTTTTCAACTCTGTAAATTTTCCACTCCACAAATCTTAACTTTTTAAATCGATCAATTGCATACCTAGAGATCCAGTATAAATTCCAAATGGCTCAATGTGGATTTCGTTACTATTTGTGTTGAGAGCATTTACTATGAATGCAATGAATGGCTTTCTTGTGTGGTTTTGAATTGCTCAAATCTGTCATCAAATTCATCTTTAATTTGTTTATAACTGTACTGAAGTAATTCGTGTCAAAGGTTGCACTGGTTTTATCGCGATATTGCTTTAAAAATTGAAAATGAAGTAGTTTACCGCTCTGAATATCTTCTGCAAAAAGAATTAATTTTTCTTCGAAACAAACCAATTCTTCTACCAAAACAAAGGCTGAGTTTCCCTTTCCTTGCAGTTTTAGATTCAGCTAATTTAATTTCGCTGTGATATCCACCAAAAAGCAAACTTTTTGCAACCATTTGTCGTTTTATAATTCAGGGTGATTAATGGCTTTTTCATTGAGGAATGAATTTATTTTATTCAAGCACAAAGCAAAACGTTTCAACACATTACCTTTGGAGAGCCGTCGCTTTTTATTGTGAAGAAGTTGGTCGGAATACTCAGTATCCATTTCGATTAAGAATTCTTTAAACTGACGGTGGTAGAGTGCTTTTGACAAGATGCGGTGAACAATCTTCATTACCAAATTTATGACTTTAATTATTTCGGCCGGAAATGTTTGGGCACAGAGAGCTTCTTGATGTATTATGCAGTGAAACGTAAGAATTTCGTGGTTTATTTTGCTCTGAAGAATCGTTGTTTCCCCCTTATTATTTTCCTGTCATACTTCTGGCTCCAACAGTTGCTATTGAAACGATTTTATTTAAATCAATCTTATTGTCTTCAAAGCATTTTTGCACGGAATTCGCTATACCTCCCACTAGTTTTTCCCGAGAGTGGTAGCAATTATAGTTCTTCTTTTGGACCTTGGGAAGACATATTCCTGACAAAAAGGGCAACTTATGCCTTGCTTTTTATGTCACAAGCCTCATCTATAGCAAGTGATAAGGCAGAAGAAAGTTGAATATCTTCCATCTGCAAATATGTTACATTTGAAGACATTTTAGATATTCTATCTTGTACTGTTTTAGTTGAAAGTGGCAAATCTTTAATTTTTTTCAAGATTTATGGTTTGTTTTTGAAATTACGAAACAGTTCTTCAGATGCACGTATGAAGCGATATTTGGCATACTCACCATCTGTGAATGGTTTGGGGAAAAGCGAGTACAAGTGGCTGAGAGATAGAAACAGTGCCTAATCCTCGTTAATCGATTCAAAACGATTTTTAAGTGTTTCTTTTTTTATAAAATAAATAATATTTGCGTATGGAACTAAAGAGCCGCAGCTTCACATCTAAAGAACCGCATGTGGCTCGCGAGCCGCAGGTTGCCGACCCCTGCCCTATTTGAAAATTGTATATCGCGCTCTATAGCTAAAATACAAATGTTTAGCAATAAAGATCTTTAATTAATATCCGAAGTTTTCAAACACACATGTCACAGGTTGAACATAAGCTGTCACATATAGACCACAATCTAACCAAACAGAGAGGGTGCTGATAATGAATGCCCAGAGGAACCGAGCTCACCCGAAGAGAGCTTAGAGCTACAACCGATCCCTCGGGAAACAATCACCCTCACGTCCAGTTTTTATTGTAAAAAAAATCAAATTTTACAATTTAAACAATTCCAACTATTTTACAAATACAAAAGAAATAATAAAATAATACAAAACAAATGCACCATAAAGACGGAAAAAAAAACAACAACACTGAAGCATAAATAATTACATTAAAAAAAAGTTTCTTTGGAATCAAATTTTCAGTTGATGACACCAATTCCTGTTGATATTTTTCCGCTATTTGGTTTTTCAGTTTTCAGAAAAGGAAATGATTCATCGGAAGGAGGATTACTAAGCATAAAAGAAGATAGCAGCATTGAAAAAAATTAATAAAGAGAGAAAAGGATTTTAATGGAGATATAATTTTTTGCTAAAAAAAATAAAATAAAAAAAGGAAATTAACCTGAAAGTATACTAATATTGTTAAACAAGAGTTAAACCAGGAAGCTGCAAAATATTGTGAAATATAAATAAGGTTTAGAGATTAAGAATAAAAAAAGAGGGTGAGAAAAAAAAAGGCAGAGGAAACGTTTGTGGAAGAGGAGGGGAAAAAACCCGCTTGTGTGTGACCACAAAAGAGTACCGACCAAACCCCCCTACGGAATCTGATCCCGGACTGTAGAGGCAATTTTAATACATGATTTTAGTTTAGAGTGAATGGAGGGATTTTTAACGATAGATTGGAACCCGGCTTTTTTAGCATTTTGAGATGAAGAGACCAAATGGAAATTTTTAGTCAGAGGGCATGCGAATACATAATGGTCAGCGTCCGACACAGAACCACAAAGACAATTGGGAGTAGCTTTTAATCTGAAGCGATGTTAATAAGAAACAAATGGGCCATGGTTTGTTAAGAATTGGGTAACTTAACTGGAATGGGGATTAATATCTAAACTGGGTTTAGGGAAGAAGGATTTGACTCTTAAACCAGTATTAGAGTTTCACCACCAACTCTAACAGTCCACAATTAATTTGTTTTGAAGGATTTTGATGACATAAGAGCGAGGGGTTGGGACACTTACCTCAAAACCATTAGTAGTAGCGACTTTAGCAAAATAATCTGCAATATCATTAAAAAAATATTATTTTGAGCATTAACCCAGAAAATATTATAAAAGTTGCGTTACATATAGAGTTTATTCTTAATTAAATTAAGATTGGCAGATTTATTGTTAGGACTTTTAACGAAAAGAATGGATGATAAACTATCAGTGTAAATATTAATTTTAACATTTTTTGCAACCGCACAAAGGACGAAACAGAGAAGAGAGGGTAAACCACATTCTTCTCCAAATCATTTCTAGTTATGTCAAGGAAAATCACGAGGATTGGAACCAATGTTTCGAAGAATTTGCGTACGCCATATGAAAAGTCCAGCGGAATTATTTTTTGTTAAAAAAATATAATAAACTCCATTTCAGAAATTAGTAATGGTAACGGACGGATCAGAATTTGAGTGAGGAAATATAGTAATATTATTTGAGGAGGTGAACAGATATTCCTAAAAGAAAGATGGACAAATTATTATAATCGGAGATCAGAAGTGAATGTTAAGGTAAAGGATACCGTATAGGTGCAAATACACCCCATGAGATACACAAGTATGAAATTAGTTCGGACCTTTCAACCTAAATTTAAAGGTCGCTAAGAGATAATCAAGGTTGAGAAAAACAACGTGCTGATATGGAAAGGGATTAAGCCCATTACAGTAAATGTAGTTGAAGTATCATCCAAGATTAGGAGGTGAGGATGATGCGGAGGAATACAGGTCTAATCATGAGGTGTCTAAGGAAGCTTAGAGAGAACCTGAGGGGAGAGAAGGTACGGCAAGGGAGGAAAGAATTAAAGTGGAAGAATTACAGGGTAATAGGAGAAGTACAGGGTCTTATTCTACAATGAATAATGAAAGGCGACAACAACACACAGAAAATAAAATGAAGAGACGTCCTTAGGATAAAAAGAATATATGGAAGAGAAAAATTCCTTTGTAGCTACAAGAGGACAGAGTGGTAAAAGAAATTCTCAAGAGAAACAGAAAAGACGGAGGAGGAAAAACAACTTATTCGCTTCAGATGTTAAGAGAGGACCGCATGAGAGTCGCAAGTGGAAGAAATGATCAGCTCCACAGTCACTGCAATCTGGACTAAGAGAAAAAAGAGATACAGTAGCAGTAGCAACCAGGGAAGTTTAAGATCCAAAGGTGAAAAATCGGGAGTATAATTCCGGAAAAAACCAGAGGCGCTATCAGAAAAGACAAGACCATATTTACATAGAAGTAGAGAGGAAGCCACCAAAAGATAAGCACTACCAAGAAGACAAGTCCTTAGAAACAGAGAGGGAGCCACCTAAAGGCAAGCGTAGTCATGGCAGACGTCCATATTTACTTAGACAGAAAGCGGGGGTCACCGAAAGACAAGCTCTGTCAAGATAGACGTCGATATTCACTAAGAAACAGAGCGGGAGACACCGAAAGACAAGGACTACCTGGAAATACAAGTCTTTACCAACTTAAAGGCCTAGCAGATACAAGGATAATAATTTGTATCAACAAGCTGAAAGAACACAGAACAAGACCCTACAAGGTGCGTAAAGGTAAGAATTCATTAACACCTGGATTCACTATGGAAGAGGAATGAAGGTGCAGAATAGAGAACATTGACAGACTTTCCAACCAAAGGTCAGCCAGTGCTGAAGTTCTCAGTGGTGAATCAACAGAAAGTCTGTGATAAAAATGCCAGGTTTTTTTGTTCCTTTTATCTTCTGACCAGCAGCCAGGTCATTTTTGCGAAAACCCAATTCCGGTTTTCTAATTATTGTTAGAAGTAAAAGTTGGTCCCAAAAATGGGTACATTTTCTTTCAAGTGAAAAATTAACTTTTGCATTTAAATATATTCCAAAATTTGGAAAACATTTGTTTGTTTATATTTTTTTCTACCAAGTGAGGCTTAGCAAATACACAAGCTTGAATGATACGCTTATTGCACAGTATATTTGAAAGAAATTCTTTGCAATTATGTACATATGTATATAATATCTGGTTTGGGACGAGGCATAAATAGGAACAAATAACAATAATACTAACAGCCCAGAGTGAAATGAAAGGGAAGTTGTTTTTAAAAGAAAACACATGGTGCTTAGGTATACGAAAATGTATATTTAAAATTGTTAGTATTAAGAAATGAGTATGATTAATTAATGTTTCGAAATGTATGCATTGCTGATTGATGGTATTTAATGTATAAATGCAACATAATGCAATTCAATAGTGATACTATTTCCATTTCAGTGTGACAGACCCTGATGTACCTTTGATTGACCTGACGATCTCTCGATCTGTTTGGATTTGATTATTTTTTGTGATGACAGCTGAAGGTTCTGGTGCACGAGATACCTTTTGTCTGTAGGGGGTTCTTAATGGCAAGACATTCTTCTGCTGTTGGGGAGGTTCGAGGTGTGCCTGTAATATTAGATAGTTTTGACACCCTCATCTTCATTGTTGTTATTGAGTTACATTTCTTTTCATTTTCTTTAAAAACTGAGCAACTACTGTCATATTCGTAAAAGTTACTTTTTAACGCATACGTTTATAACATTTTTTGTCCGAGTATCATCGGTTGGCTGTGTTGTGGATATTTATGCATTTTATTTTATTTTAGACCGTATACTTGATGATAAAAATTTTTTTAGTTTTGTATGTACGTTTTCGTCATATTTTCTGAATCTTCATGGGTACGTTCAAAACGAAATTTGAATTATAAAACTAAAAATTTAGAGACAAAATAAAGATTAAACAATAGTTCGATAGGATGCAATTGACAAAATATAGATTCCGCCGAAGTAATTTACAAAACATTCATTAAAGCTGGTCATGGAATATGTTTAAGGACTTATTAGCATATAGGGACGTTAGTTTAAGGTGAACCAACATTCATTGAACACGAAAAAAGAATCTTGGCCATTTGCTGGCTTGCAGAGGAAAGCAAAATACTGTTTATATCCGGTTCTTATTTAACTACTATTAGAATAAATTATTTCAATTGTTTCCGATGTGAAACTAATAATAATGAGCCTTATTACTTGGGTTAAACACTATTAATTTATTTTAATACCGGTATTCTACATCGGTCGGGGTATTATAAGTATATTTTCTTTGGTCTTGCGTATTTTCGAGTTATATTTATAATAAAAGTCCTACTTGAAATGTGATTGATGCATAAATCTGTGAACGCTTAAATTCAACACTTCAGGGAGATGATAGGAATATGTGTTGCCGAATCAAATGTCATCCCTTTATTTGACAATAGTGGGCATTTTAAGATTTGTAGGCCTTATATATAGTCTTAACCTTAATTTTGAAATTCCTCATTTAGATAGAAGTATGTGTTGAGAGTAAAGTTTTCATCTCTTTATTTGACATTAGTGCAAATTTTAAGTTTCGTCGCAAATCGTGCGACATTGTTAGAATAATTAACACAAACAATAGGATTATGAACAGTTTAAATTTTTACCTGTCAATGGAGATTCTAATTCCTAAAATTTTAAAATTTAATTCAGAGAAAAAATTTTAATATGGATATTTTTAGAAAAATAATTTTAAGAAATTCAACACAGAAAACTTTAAAAATTTCAATGATCCACCACTATTTTAGGCAGTTCATGTTAAATAAATTAGCTAGAAATGATGCTGTTTGTATGATCACTTAGGTTTGAATATTGGTGGCTCTTTTTAGAGCACTGATTGTAAATTATATCGAAAGCTTTTTTTTTGCCAATCATTTCGTATTTCAATGCGTGGAAATGTTGTGGGTAACTCCTGGCACTAAAGATACAGTAAAACCTGTTTTTGCTCGGTAGATATTGATCGCATAAACAGAAACCGCACGAAAAAATTTCATAAATAATACATATATAAACCAACAACTTTGTCGATGAGTTACAAACTAGTTTTATGCCTCGGTGAGGAACCCATTATGAAAGTAACACTTTGAAAATTTTTCAATGATTTACGAAACTTTAAAAAAGTATATCCAATTAAGTTAAATATTTAAATTACTTATGGAAACATTTTTAAAGATTTATTTTTCTCATTCATTACATGGAGAATTATTCAAATTGGACATACATAACATACTGCTACTCCTTGTAATCCAAATCGCTCTTCTTTCTGTGAGTTATTAGTTCCAAATCGCTTTCATCACTTTAAGATAAAATTTCATTAATTTTTTTTTGTTAGCATTACTACACATGTGATAAGATTTTGTGACAAATATAGGTTGGCCAGTTGCTTATAAACGTCACGAAAACCAGGCAAGCATGATCGAAGCTCTTTTTTGGAATTTCAGTCTCTTTTAGGATTCGGTATTTCTTTAAGAATATAATTCTTCTAATTTATTGGAAAGATTGGTTTCTGCATATATTTTAACCGCTCTCAAAAAATCCGGTTTTTTTTACTGTGGTCATTGTCTGTAATTACTAATAATGGCATTGTCCAGGACAGCTTTGTCTTCAATCCAGTGTGTGCTGCTAGCACGTTGAGAGAGAACTTGAGCGTGCATTGTCGAATGACTGTTTATAAAAAATGAACATAGAGAGTCTTAAAGTACATATATGTACATTTATAGAAAACATTACAGTGGCGCTAAAGCTATAGAAATTTATATACCTCATAAATAAGATTACCCACACACAAAAAAAATCGCACAATAAAGGACTGCTCAGAAAATTGTTAAACTGTATTTCGACTTAAGTTTTCGTTATCTGTTTATTCCTTATAACAAATCTTAACTAGTGAATGAAATTCATTTTAACAGCGTATTTTGGGTATAATTCTGATATTATTATAATAGTAGCAATATTTTTAAACTAATTTCTCTGTAAAAAGGAATCACGAAGCACATGGCTATATGATGTACTCGAAATGTATTTTGCTGCAAATATTTTTAAAGCTATTTTTAAGAAGTCAGCAAGTGTTCGTTTTGACCATAAAAAATTAACTAAATGTTAACGAAATTTTATAAATTTTCGTTTTTTTTACTCCAAAGTGTATTTAAAAATAAATGCTAATGTAGAAACTTTGAAGACAATATTAAATCAAACAGTTTAAAAAGATTTTTATTTTCTAAGACTATACAAATATAAACTTGTTATTTTTCTTGTAAAAAAAGGCAATTGATGAAATTTAAAAATTCAGACAATTGCTCAATGCTGAGTGACATTTTGAATGACGCTAAATGACATGGAATTTTTCTGGAGCATTTGAATTCTTTTCTTGTAGATTATGTTTAATTTTTGAAGATTTTTACTCTTTTGCCTGTGATTTTCAAGAAAATTAGTAAAGGAATTTAATATAATTGATAGAACAAAGCGCCTAGTGTCTCAAAACTGACTAATGAGAGAGAGAGATTTGAAAAATAAATTAAGAAGCGAAAACAGATGAATTAGAACAGTCGTTGCATTCTGAGTTGGTGAACAAATATTATATTTACACATGCTCAGTTACAAATTTCATCAAAAGACGGTGTTTCTGACGGAAAAATTATGTATTGATGAAGTCTGTACCGTCAAAGAAGGGTGTCATAATTCACTTAACATTTTGTCATGTTCTTAAATATTGGTTTACTCAGTGAAAAATTTACTTGAATATATTTGGTTTACTCTTCGAATATTTATAGTTTTATATTTTAATCACGTGGACCATAATTTCGCTGCAAAGAGACGCAGTTTAAACCGGTAACAGTTGCGCGGAGTGCATAGTCACCCCAAGCTCAGGGAAACATTCATTCTGGGAAAACTGGGTTTTTCTTGTTACCAATTAAATTCTCATTAACCTCATAGACGGCAATCTTCACTGGAACTAAAATGAACTGATCACGTACTTCCTCTTTTTTGGGAGAGGCAAACATTTTCTTCGCAATATTAAGATACATGGAATGACTGAGTTTCCTGCTCAATCTTTTGTGTTTCAAAATTGTTTCTATTAACAAGCTATATTTTTTCCTTAAGATTAATTAACATAATAGTTCGATACTGCATTTTATGGATCATTATGGTTTTCAAAAGAATTGAACAGACAAGGACTTTCTGGAAAGACAAATCCTTAACGATTCAAAACCCTTGCAGAAAGAAGGAGAATAATTAACATCAATTAGCTGAGAAAACAGATCAATACCTACAAGATACAGGATGCGCTGACGAAATAATTCATCAACATCTGGATTCACTTAGGAAGAGTAAAGAAGGCTCACCATAGAGCAGATTGGCAGACGTCCCAACCAAACTTCAGCCAGTGTTGAAGTTCTCTGTAGTGAATCAACAGAAAGTCCATGAAGAAGAATGCCAGGTTGTATTGTTCCTTTCATCTTCTAACAAGCAGTCAGATCATTTTTGAGGAAACCCAGTCTGGTTTTCTAATTATTTAGAATTAAATTTGGTCCCCAAAAAGGGTGCATTTTATTTAATTTGGAAAAGAACTTTTGAATTTAAATTTATTCCAAAATATGAAAACATTTATTTGTTTACATTTTCTTCAGCAAATGAGACGTAGCCAGTACGCAAGTAAATGGTTATTATACAGTAAATTTTGAAAAACTTGTTTGCATTCTGTACGTATGTATATGATATCTGGTTTAGGACATGGCGTAAATATGAACGATTAACAATAATACTAACAGCCAGAGCGAAATGAAGGGGAGTTGTTTTTAAAAGAAAACAGATGATGTTCATGTATCTGAAAATGTATATTTAAAATTGATTATAATTGGAAATATGTATGATTAATTATGTTTCTAAATGCATGCATTGCTGATTGATGGTATTCAATGTATAAATGCGAGATGGTGCAATTCGATAGTGATAATGTTTCCATTTCAGGATGCGAGACCCTGATGTGTATTTATGATTAAACTGAAGATCACGCGATCCGTTTCGTTTTTATTTCTTTTTGTGATGACTGATAAAGAATCTGGTGCTTGAGACAATTTTTTTCTGCAGGAGGTTCTTAATGGCAGGGCATTTCACTGCTGTTTTGGAGGTTCGAGGATGCATGTAATATTAGATGAGTTAGACACGCTCATC
>BMAO01025841.1:0-18254 GCA_019973975.1 Trichonephila clavata | reverse complement strand
GCGACTAAAATGGGTACCCAGCGTTCGGGGTATTGCTGAGAACCCTGCCCCTGGGGATTATATCAGGGTTTGGTCCTCCATATTGGGGGTTCGGTGTGGGGTTAACAATCCTACCCCGTAAAAACTCTCTTGTTCCGAAGACTCATGAACAAATTGCCTGGCAGACTCATTGGAAACGACCAGGAAAGCGATTAAAGGGCTTGAGGTTTGGTACTTGGAATGTGTTATTATGTAGAAGCAAAGCTTTGCAATTGCTTATTGAGCAAATGGATAGATAAACTTTTGATCTTATTGAAAACAAGAAATTTAGACGTATTGGTGATAAGACCTTCAAGCATAAACTATGGGTAATAGAACTAGAGGATGACCAAGACTTCGATGACTGGATTCCATTAAGTCTGATTTCAAGACCATCAGGGTATGGAACTGGCGAGAAAGAAAACTGAATGGAAAAAAGTCCCAAGGCCCACCCGGGGCTGTTGAGCCAACGATGATGATTAATCCTTACCAAGGTGTTTTGTAATTTATGACAAATGTTATGAAGTGATTGACATGAACAATTAATGAAAATATCATCAGTATATGTTGAGAAATCAACTTCTCAGTTTCCAATGTTTCAAAAAGTCGTTCATATAGATCACAGGTTCTCAACGTAGGCGATAACTCCCTCTTGTGAGCGTTTGAGGCTTTCAGGGGGGCGTTGAGATGGCACGGAGGGATTTGGGCAGATTAACCAAAAAAGACTAAAAAACACGCTGATTATGTACTAACAAAAGTAAACTTTAATACTGTTTACCTTATGTTGATTGTATGTATTTAAATCATTGCTATATCACATGTACGAAAATTCACATATTTCAGAAGTTCGGGAAGTGGATGAAAAACTTAAAGATTACATTACATTCAGACCTGCATTAAATTAAATGATATAGTGCATTTTTTAATTTTTGTAGTGCACGTGTTGTCTTTGTCTGTGAGCAGTAGAAAAACATGTTTCGCTCACTGCATTTCATTACGTATATTATCCAAGAAACAATTAAATATGTTAACCTGGAATTAACGTGATTCTTTAAAGGCTGAAACTGTCAATTTATATTTATTTGGAAAGCAATAGTTTTATTATGAATTACTTCGTATCATCAAAACCCCTGCCTGGCTTTATAACAGGTAATCTATAAATCTTTTATATTTTAGCACTATAAGTTACCTCAAAACTCAGTTATGAAGAAAGAAACATGAAATATATGAAAATTATCGGTCCTTAGAGGGTGGCACACGCGCACTAAGAAAGAATTTCTTGAAAATCAATCCTGAAGGGGGTGAAAAAGAGGGGTGTCAACGAAAAAAATCCAAGTGCTGACGGACGAACTCGCGGGTGGCTTCTAATATATTTTCTCGCCAAATAAAAGATAAAAGCGTACTAAAACGCTATATTTTTTTGAAAATTGTACACACATGCATATTTTTTCATGCTATCTTCTTGTTCACGTTCTTGGATACTCTCTTGTGAAGCTGCTGTACGAGGTTGGATACATAGTTTCTATGGAAAAGGGTTTCTTTGATTTTCTTGGAAATGGACGCATACTTGTCAAATGAGGGTCTGAGATTAAAAGTAATCCTTATTACACTCTTCTAGAGAAATTTTTCTAGTAAAACTTTGTCCATATGTGCCAAAGTGCTTATTTCTGGCTTCAGCAGCCTCTTCTGAGAGCTGTCCGATTTGAAATAAGGCATACGAAATAACCTCGGCTTCATGCACTAAAACTTCTGCATTGTTGGTATCATCGGATGCTGGTTCTATAATTTTATGTAGAAACGAGAACTGTGTTTCTAAAGCCTATTTTTCGAATTTATAGCATTAATCTCATGTCCTCTTGTCATTGCCTGTAATATATTTTTTAACCTGTAAATTAAGGTTTCGCCAATTCCTGCGCCAACTCCTTGTCAATTTTGGGTTTTGAAATACCACCTAGTCAAATTATCATCGTTAGTACTCCTGAAATTGGCTTTTGGAAAGTCTATTAAAAGACCTATTTCCTCTCTGAATTTTCTTTTAGTGGTATCGGCTTTTAATTTCTTCAGATCTTATTTGGCCCTTTCCAACTGGAATTTTGTATGTTAAATGAAAGATTGACTCAAATAACCGTATTTTTGTTCGCAAGATGAACATTTCACATGATAATGACTCTGGGGTCACATGTTTCCTTTTCGTTAAATCATTAAAGTTTATTGAAGTCGCCCTAAACAAGTAGTATCGTATTGTAGATGCTATGTTAGATGCGGCACTACATACCTTCTCATCAAATATAATGAATAATAATTTGCGCTCAAATTCAAGTTTGCATCTATTTTGTAGTTTTGTAGCTATTTTATTTGTTCTACATATATAATTTCATCCTTGGTCACATCCTTCAATTCAAGAATAAATCTTGTTCTAATGAGCCTAAAATATCTTGGGAAAGATGGTTTTTGTATTTTGCATTAAAAATTTGCAGATCTTTAGTTATTAATCTAGGCGAAACAAAGGAGCTTTGAAAATATTCGTATCCGAGTCATTTGCGTTCTCAAACTTCTGTTTGTACTGATTTAGCCGGGAACCGTCACAGCTCCCTTTGCTAATAATTTCTAAATTAGATTGCTCTTCTATGTAATTATGAGACGTAAAGATGTATGGAGTTGATAATTTGGAGAAAAATGATAAATTATTTAAGAAACAGGCAAATAACGTTAATAATAGTGATAAACAATGCTGCGGTACAATACGCTTTCTTCGGCGAAGCGTTCCTATATTTAGTCTTGCCAGATTACATAACATAAAATATGATAAATACATAACATAAAATATGATATGACGGGTATCAAATTGGAACATTACATTCGATCCCACTCAATGAAATTTTTCTTAAAAAAAAATCCATGAAACTCTTCAAAATGTAACGTAATTAAAACATCAAGTCTTAAAAAACATATTGTTCAAATCTTTTTCGAGGACGACGATTACTATGCAATTAATGTCGACTTGATGAAAGTTCAGTGGTCACAGAAATTTCTTGAAGATCTTCTGCTGGATCCTGATTTTCTGCAGAGGAACCATTTTCTTCGTTTGAGGTGTTATTCTGCATGATATCTGCATCTCGTTTGAAGTAATGGTAAAGATTTTGCACATGGACAACTTTGACGAACTTTTGTAGTGTTGTAGACTTGAGCTCATAGCCCACGGCCCCGACTGGACGTACAGTCACTAATGATCCCTTGAAGATAGGAGAGATCTCCATGCTTCGGCCAGTCATATAATACGAGATCTCCTGTCTTGAATGGATGAGATCTCTAAGGAAGATCAAATCGATGTTAATTCCCCAAATGGTTTCCACACAGATTATTTGCAGCTTTGGCCCTATGACCAGAGTTAGAAGGTCAAGTTTATCTTCACGTGTCGTATCCTCTATGAAAATCCCTATGTGAAATTCCCGAGGAACTTGTAGAATTGTAAATAGTTTTGCAGATTTTGGGATGAGTTTTGATTGAAATAGAAGATTTTTGTGGTTAAATTTTGGTAAAACCACATCATCTAAAGGTGGTAGTGAGATTTTATTTCAAGCGATACAGTTAAGACTAGGTTTTGATGCATGAATACACTCGTATAAATGCAAAGAAGATGGAGTAGAAATACATAGTGCACCATTAGAGTCGTAAGCGCATCTAACTTGGACTTGTTGCTGCCAATCATATCCCAAATAAGAGAAAATGGAGACTCCGAACTAATTCCAAATTCAGGTATCGTGTGTTCTATGTTACCAACAGTCACGTTAAAAGAAATCCAACTAATTGGATTTATTTTGTGATCTACAACTTGGAACTGTTCATCAGTTCATGGGTGGTGATTATTGTTTATCATAACAGTTATCAATGCACTCTTATTTGTTTGTGTTGATACAACTTATAAAATTACTTGTGTTTGTAGCAATTACTGTTGCATCTTGAATCTGAAGTTCAAATTAGCCACGTAGTGTATTATTACGATAATTTGTTGAGATTCTAGAAGATTAGAGAGAGGCACTCGTCTGACTGTTGTAAACTCTAGAAACTGACTAGGTCGAGTTACAGATGAACCACGTGGAGGCGGTGGTAAATGATTCGCGAAAGAGGCACGGGAAAGACCGTCTTCTGTTTCATTCTGCTTAGTCGGATCATGGTATGGCAATACATGGACAACGTCTTTCGGTTTTCTTCTTCGGAAGACAGGATCAAAATTTTGCATCTCATAGGTGACGTCTGATGCCTGATATGGTCCAAAATATTTTTCTTAGGAGTTCTTCTGAAAGACCCCGACTTTGCGTACTGGAGTAAAGAACCCATAGGAGCATAAGATACCATTCCATGTTTTGAGTCGTAACGTCGACGATCTTTATCTTGAACTTTCAAGGTTCACACTTGGGCTTGCTGTCTTGATTTTTCAGCTCTAGCAATTATTTTACTGATGTAATCGTCACCCACATCATTAGGACCGAATGGTAACATTGTGTCCAACGTCGATTCAGCTTCACGACCATGAAGTAGATAGATAGAACGGTGTAAAACCTGTTATCTCTTGTTTAGCAGTATTATAGGCAAATGTTAGAAGGGTAAAATTTCGTGCCAATTTTTCTGTTCTGTATCAACATACATGGACAACATACCGGCCAAAGTTTTATTGAAGCGTTCTGTAAATCCGTTTGTTTGAGGATAATACACTGTTGTCATATGATGATCGACAATACACAGGTCGACGAGAGCGGAAACAAATCTGGATTGGAAGACGGTTTCACGATCTGTGATTATTATTCGAGAGTAGCTCCATGCCTCAGAATAATTTCTTCCAACAAGAACTTCGCTTCATCGGTCGGTAAGGCTTCCGAGACAGTATATCTTGTTAAGTAATCTGTGCATACTACAATCTATTTTTTCCCCATGAGTAGATTTTGGAAATCTCTCGAACAATATTTAATTCATTTAAAGTTCCTTCATTATTTATTTTGTTATTATCCTCCATAATGCACGAAGTTAATTCACTTTTACTTCCATTTGGTGAAAGTTTTCTGAAACGCAATTCATTCTTTAGTTCTGCGATTGTTAGTTTATGAAGCTAATGTGGTTCCAAAGAGTTCAAAATATCAGCGGCTGTTGATACTTTATTGTTTAAGTTAGCAAAATGAGCTTGGAGATGTCTTTAATGCTAACGAGGTCTTTTTGGGGATGCTGGAGAGAAGCAAGGAGTGATTGCAATTTCAGATCTAGGCGACACTGTATTCAATATGCTTGGCGATATCTTCTTGGTGATATTGGCGAGAAGGAAGGATTTATTGTATTTACAAATCTTGGAGGGTTCGTATGCGTTGTGGTAAATCAAAACTGGCAAATAAAACAAAGAAACACCTGTACCTTCTTTCTTTTTCTAAAATTTCTAATGCCGGTATTAAAACCGATATCCTGGTATTAAGATCTAAAAAATACCGAATACCGGTATTGAACTTTTGGTCCGATATTGTAATCCTTAGTCCCACCAAGTCAGAACAGCTCAATGAAAAAGCGAAATAAAAAGGGAATTAAAACATTTTATATCTATATTAAAATTGCTTACAACAAGTTAAAAGTTTATATCGCCTTAAAAGCTATAAAAGTAAAAGAAAAACAAATACTTCCTGCCGTTTCGATTTCATGTAGGTGTTATAATGTACGAATGTTCAATATTTTTCAAAATAACATTGGGTAAAACGAATTCATCCTCATCAATAATCATATCCTCGTCTTATGAATCCTGTTGAGGTTCATTTTTACGTGGTTTGTGAGGCGCCATTTTTATTTCAATATTAGAGTTAGTTGTAGAATTTCCCAAATTGCCCTTTTATGAACGATTTTTAGCACTCTGCTTCAAAAGCTCGAGTTGTAGGGGATACACGGGAAGTTTAACCATCACATGCCGGGGGGGGGGGCATGTATTAGATGCAGGAACAGAGATGGCACTGTTTTAGTTGATCAGGAGATAAACCTAGACGGAAAGTTCTTGCTAGATTTGATAATGATTGCTTGATATTTTAAGGATGAACGAAAAGGTATTAAATATAGGAATAGATGGCTAAGACTCCGACATTATAGGTGCTGTTGAAGATGTGGAAAGCGTTTGTTTGAGAGGAAGACGATATATTACAGTGGTAGATATTCAGTGGTAGAATGAAGACAATCTTTTTTGTCTTTTATAAGGTTTTATTGCTGGACGACACGAACATTAAACATATATGATTAAAACTTAGACTGTATTATTAGGGCAACCACCCTTCAATTACAGATTACAACTGTACCAAATGGTAGCTCACCTGCCACTGAGCTCTTCCATATAACAAAAGTTTGGCGTTACAGAGCAGCGCCCTCTATACGACGCTTTTCAACACTCCCCACCTGTGAACTTTTAAGTTCACACAAAACATAAATCAATAAAATAAATTAAACAATAAAAAATTCTAACACTAACTAAGCAATGTTACATTACAATTAAAATCAATATATTTAAATACAAATACACAACAAATTATACATTCAATTACTTAATATAATATACGACTCATTCTACAAAATATAAAGCAAAATATATAAACATTCATTAAATATTCACATTTACAAAATGAAGAAAATTAATATATGATAAAATGTTAAATATATATATATTACAGAAAAAAACTCAATTTGTTACAAAAATCATATTAAATTAATAATTATACTTTAAGATTGCACAGCAATTGAACTGGTCTTCTTATAGCATTATTTTTAGTTTTAACAAGACAAGTGCGAATCTTACCATCTCTTCCAGTATGAGTTTCAGGAATCTTACCCATTGACCACAGATTCCTAAGGAAGCGGTCATCATGTATGAGTACAACATCATCAACCTTAAAATTGGCAAATTACTTTAGAAGGAGGACATATGTTATAGACCTTAGAGAGAGCAAATAGTGTTTCCTCCAACGATTCCAAAACTGATTTAATAAATTTTGCTAATGTCTATGTCTTTTAAGGGGTCTCAGGGGTGTTAAAAATGTTTCGAGAGCACAAAATACGAACAATTTTCGACTAGGAATAATTCTTTGAGTTTAAAATGAAATAATTTGATTCTTTTACACATTTTTTATAAAGGAATAAAGTTTCAAAAAAGTATAAAATGTCTAAAATATAATCATAATTTTAAAAATAATAAGCACATAAATATAAGAAAATTTTTTGTAAGAAACAAATAGTAAGTTTTACGACGCGCATGATATTTTCTGAAATAATAATTCTAATTACTAGCAATAAGTTGATTTATAAAGTCAAATATATCCTTATTAGATGGTAGCGATTAGATATAAAAAGAATAAAAAATAATATTTTTAAAAAATAAAAAAAGTACATTTTTAAAATTTTTTTCAAAAAATTTAATTTTTTTAAAAAAATTTTCAAAAAATTTAATTTTTTTGAAATTTTTCAAAAAATTACAAATATGTAATGCTATAAATAGCTAGGATTTAAAGATTATGATAGAGTTTATAATTCTGTAAAGTTTTATGCATCAAAGTATGATAGTTTTTGAAACGCAATGCGCGTAAGTGAAAAAAACACAAACTGAGAAAAAAGGCTTTAAAAGTTTCAATTGAATTTGAGAAAATAAATTTTAAAACTTACATGCTAAAATGCTCCAGGATCATACGATATGCCTTCCTGTTGCTTAAACAGCTCCATTTCTTTACTCTTTTCAAATTTTTTGGCTCTGCGAGCTTCAAACGATGATAATAAGCTCCTCTTTCTTGACGTAAAGATTCGATGATTGTCACGTTCAGCCAGGGACACACAAACATTTTTGTTAATTTTTAAGCCAAATTTCTCTAAAATAGTAATAAATATTTGATTTCCATCATTAAAAATGCTGGTTGCTAGATTTGCAGCAATCTCTGCAATCTGAAGGCTAGAACCAATCGTCTTAGGACAAAACTTCCAGATTAATGAATTTAAACTTTCATTAGGATTCTGTGTCTTACCTCCTAAACATTTCCTCAGGAGTGCCAGATGAGATAAGTCTGCAAATACAGGCTTAATTACATCTCGAACAGCTTTAGCAACTGAGGGTTTGTGTTTATAATTTTGTAAATTATTATTAATTGCAGCATTATACTTACACCATGTATTTGGATTTGTAGGACAAAACCAGTGCATCGGTTCATCATCGGTGCTGCAAGAATGACCCCAAACAGCCCAAATGGCTTTCCGCATTTCATCTACACTAGTAGAATTGCATCGAATAGCATTACCATAGTAATGCGTAAGCTTATTAATTAAACTATCAGTTAACCTACCTTTACCGCCTATAGTTTTACCATCAGATAATTTCTTTTTACCATATACTAACTTAAGCTTCCTAAGTCTTGTACCCATTCTCTTTTGCACATGGCCTACACATTCTATTTTCTGAATAAGATGGTTATCGCCATACGGCTTCTTTTCAGAAAGGGCATTGAATGTTTTTGTGTCGCCATCTCCTATGTAGTTCGAATATTTCAGGTTGTGAAGCTTTTCTGACCGAATAAAAATCCTCAACATCCCGTCAACCTCCATCTTACCAGCAGAGCCAGAATAATTTTTTCTACATGAAATCTTATGCGCTCTTAGCCATTTATTGTACTTGATACCAAACCGTACCCCTTTATAACTGTCACATCCTTTGCAAAATGAGGACAACACTTCCCGATCCAAAACCTTACCTGTTTCTCTCCCTATTAGAGTACATACTCCAATCAACGATGAATGTCCTCTCGTCTTCCAGGTCCCATCACCACTTACCGTTAAAATGTCATCAGGTGACGAAGAATTTTCTTCGACAGCTGCCCTGTTCATGCTTTCTTCGGCGACTTCCTTCATAACAAGTGAAAGTTTATTATTAATAACATCATATGATTTTTGTTCAACAGGATTAGGAAGACTCATTACAGCACAAAAGGTTTTTAATGACTGTAAACCCTAACCTATGCATCTCATTGCTAAAATAGATCTTCTGTTAATTTCTGGAGCATTATTTTTATTCCCAGTGTTTTCACAGCTTGAAAAAGTACAAATACTCCCACAGTTTTTACAATGTATTTCAAAATTCGAACATAAACCACGAGTGGATTTTTCATTAATTGTTAATGGCTTATGACATTTTAAACAGCATGATACTGACAAAATAGATCTAAAGGTTGAAATAAAATCAAAAATACGATATCCTTTGAAGTTTTCACTTACTTTAACAAGATTTGACTTTAATGAAGTCTGAATTCCTGAGATTTTATTACTGGAAGCACACTTACGTGTATCTCTCCTTTCTGCAACATTTGTATCAGGACATACCTTCATGAATTGGTTCCCTCTAAATCTTCTTTTGTAAGGACGCTTACCTGAAGGCCTAGGATGTATATTTTCCATTTCAAATCAGACGATAAATAATGTTTTGAGTTTCGATAACGATTTCAAACAACGTTGTTTTTGAATTTCGATAACTTATTTCAAACAACGTGGTAGCGTTACCAAAACAGAATGTAAACACAGAAAGAATGAATGTGTTGAGTTGCAAGCTTCCTTCTGATCAACTCAAGCGCTTAAAATATTTCATGAGGCTTTTTAAAAACAGAAAAATGAAACGTTGCGGAAATAAAAAAGTGGGCGTGGCATGTGTCCATTTAAACACTGTTATTACTAAATTGCTGTTTGGAATTTTTTTAATAACTTTCAAAGTTTTTGTAGCACTATCACGTGGTTGGTATCAAAATGTTCAAAAGAAAATGAGGAACAACATATATTTTTTTCGAAAATTCGAAAAAATCCGAGATTAACACCCCTGTGACCCCTTAAGTAAAGAAGGTCTCGACCTCTGGATACTCTTGTTACTGGAAGAGAAAGTAAACGTTTACCTATTAAGAAATGTACAGTAGTTAGTGGTAAGGGATCAGAAGGGTCATCATAGATATAAGCTATTGACCTTGAATTTATCATGACTTCGATTTCGATGAATACAGTTTCTAACTCGTTCAAAGAAAGACAAACAAGTTTTAATTGTTCTGAAATGCCTTTCCCAGAACCCTCCCCACCATGCTTCTTTTTCTACAATATATTTCCACGTTATACCATGAGTTGAAAACAAATCTTGTACAGATGGATGTAGCATACAATCACTTCCAAAAGTTAAGCACAAAGATGTAAAACGCAAAAAAACCCAACAATTACTGCTTTGATTGACACAAAATTTGGCAGTAAAGTAGCATATACATTTATACATAAAACAAAATCAATAATTATGTACGGAAATGAAAACAATATTAAATTTTTGTAAGTTATCAGATAATGTCATACTGGAGACTTAAACAGAATTATGTATAAAGTGAAAATAAACAGCATACAATGAAAAAAGGACATTAATAGGGTATGTGATTCCCCCTCATCTGTATGCAATGTTTACACCTTCTGACCATGCTTTCAATTAAGTGGTCAACCACCGCAGAATTAAGCAAGCGCCTTTCTTCTTGTAGAGCAGTTTCCAGCTCAATAAGAGTGGCTGGAGGCGGGAAACGTGAAGATACAGCACGGCTGAGAGCATCCCAAAGATTTTCAATGGGATTAAGGTCGGGCGAATATGCTAGCGACGCAATATGCGCAATCCCATCACTCTCCAGGTAGTCATCGACGATGTCAGTTCTATGGGGACGTGCGTTATCGTCCATTAAAACAAAAGTAGGGCCAACTGCTGCAGCGTACAATCTCTCAAATGGGTTCTAGGACTTCATCTCGATACTGGACAGCTGTCACAGAATCCCGTTTAAAGATCTGCAGGTCGGTGCGGTATCCTAATGAAATCCCTGCCCAAACCATAATGCTTCCGCCTCGGAATGCGTGATGTGCGGTGATGTTTTGGGGCTGATTGCGTGTTCCTTGTTTACGCCATATCCTTATACGTTTGTCATCTGGCTCCAGATCAAATCTTGACTCATCAGTAAACATGACATTGCTCCAGTTAGACACAGTCCAATTGCCATGTTCCCGGTACCACTTTAATCGTGCCCCTCTTGATTGGATGGATAAAGGAATTTAAATTCGAAGTACCCGGGCATACAGTCCATTCATATCTAATCTTCGGCGTACAATAGCTGCAGATATAGCCTTACCAATGGACGCTGTAACCATAGATGTCACACGTGTGGTGGTCGCTCTGCGATTCCGCTTGGCTACAATAGCAATATATTGATCTTCCGCGGGGATTGTAACCCTTGGGCGTCCGTCTTCGGGCCTTCGGACAACCGTCTGTGTTTTTTGGAATTGTTTCCATAAACGTGAAATTACAGAATGGTGAACGCCGAAGAAAAGAGCAACATTTGTGATCGAATGGAAGTCATACAAACATACATATTCTGGAAGTCATAAAACACGTATGTCTTGAAAACAAACTGTACGAAACTTTTAAACACCTTCTATGAGCACTTACAATCAACTTCTGTAACCCTTCATAAAGCTGTCTTCTTATAAGACTGTCTTTTTTGCATATTTCTTGACATGAAAGCACGATTTACTGTTACCTAACATATTAGTATACTTCCATCTACCTCTGCAGCCAATTGCAGCCTCTTCAATTCTGATTGGCTTCCGGAAATTAGCATTTTCCTCTCCTTGCTTAACTTTTGGGAGTGAGTGTACATTTCCAAAAAATTTTCAATTCTAACTCAGCACACTTGAATGTCTTAGCATTGTCTGAGTAAATTGTTGAACAGAGTCCTTGTCGGGAAATGAATCTGCGGAAAGCAAGCAAAAATTGTTCTGTGCTCATTGAAAGAAGAAGTTCGAGATGTAAAGCTCGAGTGGTTGCACATGTGAACAAAAGCAGGTAGTGTTTCTTACCACTGTCTTTTATGAAAAAGAGACCTGCAAAGTCCTATCTTGAAATTGAAAATGGAGGTGATTCCAAAATCCGATCTGGTGGCAAAGGGGCGATTTCTTGGTTACCAGGACGTACTGCGTATTTTTTGCACAAGAAACACCTACTTAAAATGGATTTGACTCACTAGCGTCCTTTTAAAATCCAAAACTTTTCTCTGATTTGGGCTAAAGTAGCCTCAACACCAGCATGAAGTAAATAGTTATGGGCATGTAGAATTGCTAACTCACTGTACCTATCTTTGTTATGTAACAGCCATGGGTGTTTTTCACCGAAATCTAGATCAGAGAAATGAAGACTTCTCTTTAGACGCAGAAGACCATGCATATTTAGCTCTGGGTTAAGCGAATAAGTTTTAGATGCCTTGTCTAGAGACTTTCTCTGAGAAATATCTAGAGTCTCTTTTAGAAAATATTTTCGTTGAATAGCTTTCACCCAATAGCACTCGGCCTTTGAGATCTCAGTTGAACTTAACGAGCCTTTTAATTTGATAGATTTTCTTTGAATATTGTTAATAAACCTCATGGTATATGCCATGATTCGATGAACTCTCAGTAAACTACTGAATCGGGTCAATTGACTGTTAATTTTCGGGCTTCTATACATGATATATTTTATTAGTTTTAATTCCTTGGATTTCTTTTTCCGTTTTCCACTTGGGGAATAGTTTTGAATCGGTGGAATTAGGCTGTGAGCAATTAACGTATTTCTGCTCCAGACTGCAATCTGTGGAAGAATACCAACATGGACACATTTATAGCACGTCAATTGTCTGCGGCAGACAGCTTGTGGAAGTTCAAACCTCTGATACTTGAAGCAGGGCTGAGGACTCTAAATGTATGGGCGAATCTTACAGTTTAGGGGTGTCCGGCTTTTTCAAGGGTGGCCCTCCAAGAAATATCTTCCATTGAGGCACCTGTATCAGTAGATATTCTCAAATGTCAACAGTTTATTGGCTATTTACTTCAAGGACATATAGACATTGCCCTTCAATGGATTCCATCACACTGTGGCATTGATGGGAATGAAAATGCCAATTGGGTGTTAAAGAAGGGAACAAAAATACAACATCAATAATCTAGCAATAAAGTTCCTTTCCATAGTACCAAAAGAATGATAAAAAAGTACTACAAAGAACAATTTTGGTCAATATTCAACCAGAAGAATAAACAAAATGTGTGGTTTGGGAAATTTCTTGATATTCCAAAATGGCCACGAGATAGAGCTGTGGCCAGTTTTTGAATCGCCACTGGACACGACTGCTTATCCAAGCAATTAAACACGATAGGCATTAAGAGATTCCAGAAAAAATTTGGAAGATTTATGAAATAACTACAGAAACTGAAATAAACTTTAGTTTTATTTTGTGAACATTTTTTGAAGTTAAACTTTATATAGTTCGATTTCAGTTAAACATTTTGAAGAGTATGATCCAAACTAATTTAGTTTTTTCAGAGATATTCATTATTTTTATGTGTGCAAGGACAATTTTTATTGAGTGAATGTATGTGTAGTTATCCTTAGAGTATAATTTACAAATTATTTCGCTAGCAATTTATTCTAGCAATTTACATTTTAAATCAAGCATTATTATTTCGGCATTGTAGTAACGAGGTTGGGTGTTTAACGAGTGTAATGTGTGTGTAACATTTTTTTAAATTTTATAGTAACAAAATTAATGTGGTTAAATATAACGACATCCAGTGGGTCTGACTAGAGGGCGGCAGTGTCAAGTCTTTGTTTTTGTTGGTGGTGTCGTGAAGAGTGAGCTTCTGCTGAAAATTGAGTGTGATATGTGTGTATAATGAACGGCGATTCTATACATAGAATTGAAGTTATTTTGTGACAATGACTTCATATGAATTTACCCCATTGCTGAAGTGTGCTGAAATTCGCCAATAGCATAGAATTAATATGTACTTACCGAATTATTTATACTCTTTAGAAGTAAGAATCTGAAAATCATTGGACAATTTATCAGGTGGATTTTGCGTGCAATCTTCGCATAATAAATACGTTGGATCTCGTACGAATCTTTTCAATAAGAAATTTAATCTCTGAGTGATAATTCATTTGGATTCTCCAGGACAAGAAGAGTCTATTCCCGAAATTATCTCGGGGTAATTTTTTTAATGCATCTTATTGTTTTATATCCGAATACATATCAGGAGTAGTTTTTTTCGGCTTCATATCTTAGACTTTTGCATGTTAGCAACAATTAAAGCACCGAGATCATTAAAATAACATGGCAGTTAAAGGGTTGAAGAGCATAGTCACAGCATATCAGTGCCCGTTTAAGCTCATTTCGGGCCCTGGGCACCGAAGATCTACAGCCCCCCCCCGGCACTGGTGGATCGAAATTTATAACCGTACAATTTGGTTAAACCCAGCTTATGGGCCCCTGCCCCAATGGACAAATCGACACTGCAGTATATTTACTGGGCACATCTCTACTGTGATTTTTCAGAAAGTGATCCTCAGAATGTTTTAAATTGCTTCAGTTTTCATTTTCGTAAGTTTCCTTATACAATAAGAAAATTTATCGGCGGATAACACACAATGTTCTGCGTTTTCTCCTTTAAGAAGCAACAAACATGAACACTGTATTTTAATTAGACTGGAATCTTATATCAAGTTTGGCCTGGTTTTAATAATTCACAGAATATTTCAGCAGCTCGCTACAGTTATATGTTCAAGAAATTAACGCTTTTCATCGCTTAATTGCTGTTGCAAATATTACCTAAACAGAGCCTTAATTTATTGGATGTGTGGGTGACTATATTGAGCTAATGAAAGACATTGAATTTCTATGATGCGTGTTCAAAATATTAGCTATGGTTTAATGTTGTTATGCAAATCATAAGAAAACAAATTGGCTTTCTTCTGTCTGTCAATGAGAGAAAATGTCTGAGACACACATTACTACACGATATTCTACGGAAAAGGTAAACAGTATGGAATAACAATATAATGTTGCCAAACGAGAACAAAAAAATTAGCTTTAATACTGTCTGTCAACGAGAGAAAATTTATAAGGCACACATTACTTCACGATATTCTACGGAAAAGGTAAACAGTATGGAATATAACAATATAATGTTGCCAAACAAGAACAAAAAGAAATTAACAGTACCCTTCACTACGTGTAACCACAGATAGAAATAAATCGTTAGTAACCTCAAGAATAAAAAAAGGCGTAATTTCCTAGTGTGTCTTTTGTTACTTTTTCTTTATGTTAAATTTATGCCGAATTTTTCCTTTCGATTCGTATGTAACGGCTTATTTAATTCTAAAAAGGCAATACTTATTGTTTTTTTTTCTTCGATTTCAGCCGATCAACATAATCCTTTTTAAAAAAATCACGAAAGTTCCCCGAAACACCCGTCATAAAGTTTTCGGCATTACTCAACATAGAACTCTTTTCTTTGTTGCACTTGTAACGTGAATAAACTATACTCAGGCTTTGGGTTATAAATTATTGGCCCCAGATGTCTAGGAATTGTTTGTTTTGATTTATGAAATAAAATTTGGGAAGATGCCACGTCTATTTACACACTCAGGATAAGAGTAATTGAATTGCAATCTTTAACATTGTAGTAAGACAATTGTAACATTGATATAACATCACATTGTTAAAAACTTTGGTTGTTTTTTTCTATTACACGTTAGCTTTTATTCATAGGAAGATTCGGACACCGTTACAAGAAATTTTTGTGCACGTAATACATTTTGCGGCTTTATCAAAAGTGAAAAAAATTTATGCACAATTTTTGCGGAATTATTTTATTACATGAATGATTTGAAGATATTTCTTTTTCTTCCTCCTTACATATAATACCATCTTAGATTATTCAATAGATGAAACTAAATTCAGTCGACTCTCGATAATTCGAAGTTGAAGGACCAATGAAAAACTTCGAATTTTCAAGAGGTAGGAAAAAACTCCCAAAATACACAAGAAAATTTTTTTCTAACACATTAAAAAAAAAAATTTTTTAATGAAATTATGCACAAAAAAAACACGTATAAAATAATTTAAAAGTATTTTTAAAAAGTACATATTATATACAATATAAATATTATACAGAAGTTAAAAGTCCTGTATAAAAGTATACATTTATATATTAAAAACAATTATTAAAAGAATACATACTGTTCATAATTAACCCTTTTTTAAGAAAAAAACCTGTTATCTTTAAAAATCTGTTTAATCTGTTATCGGTTCTCTCAGACATTGTTCTCAACACCATTGGTTCTTCAAGGCATTGGGTCCAGTCCGGCCCATGCCCTATTTTGTGTCACATGCCATAAGTCACACAAAATAGTCATAAATCGTCATATCACTCTGATGCAAAGTACACAATCGTACGCATCTCTTCTTCAGAATAGCAGGTCATCTTTTTTGAACACATGTGTAGCAAGGTCACGAAGATATGGATGGCTGACAAAAAGTTTGTCTGGTCTATTATCCTCTTGAAGAAGGGAAGCAATAAAAGTTTCTTTTGGGTTGAGTGAGGAGCCGGGAAACACAAAGAAGGGATGGCAGACAGATTGTCATCAAAGGGGCTACATTACAGGGAAGACACCAAGAGACAATTCAACACAAAACATGTAAGCTCCAACCTGTTTGCTACAGTATTTATTATCTACAGTTACTACTACTTTTTGCTACAGTAGATAGTAGTGTTCAAATTTTCGAGAGCTATACAAGATAATCTGGTAAGCCGCAGATTTTACTTCGAAATATTGAGTGTACCAAGACGTATTGTTTTAGTTAGAAATATCAAGATGGTTTTTCTAGGGGCTGATCATATGCAGTCAACCCTCCTATAACGCGGTGAGTGCGTACCGCGTTATATGGAAATCGCGTTATAAGAAACTCGGATTTAACCGTACAAACCAGGCTAATTCGTAGCGCGTTCTATGGAAACCGCGCTATAAGAAACTCAGAATTAGTACAAATCACATCATTCGTACCGCGTTATATGGAGACCAATAAATACAAAAGACAAGATAAATTATAAATTATTTTATTGAATTGAAGAGTTCATACAAGGAAATGAAAAAAAAAATGAAACAAAAACTAAACTAAAAAACTGTTTTCCAACAAAAACAAGAAAGACATTTGTAAAATTATGTAATCTTTCAACACTCATCCTCGCTGTCAGATATGAGGCCGCCTAACTCCCCTTCTTTTAATGGGCAAAATGTCTTCCTCACTTGGTTCATCTTCACATTGGTTTTCGATTGTAGCTTTTTTTCTAACTCCACTAAAACCTCTCTATAGGGAGCTAAGAAATTTCTTAACTCTCTCTTAAACTTCGCGCTGCGTACCGTTGAATGATCAGTTTGAATGAAATGAAGTTATAATTCTTTAGCCAAATTTAGCCCTTTTTTCACATCTTGTAAATCGAGGTTTGGCACCCATTCATTTTCCTTATTTTCGTTTACCAATGCTTTGAGTGGGTACATCAATTAATTCCATCAGTTCTTCCTCATCTAAAGTTTCTTCTCCGAGTACAAGTTCTTTTACATCCTGATGGTTTACTGCAAATTCTTCATCGTTTAAACGCGAAGCAATGTTTACTATTTCTGTAACTGGGAGTGAAACTGTAGAATCATCTTGTATTGCTTGAACCATTTGAGGTAAAAGTGGTTTTCAACACGCATTAAGCGTTGATGATTTAATTTCCGCGCAAGCCGATGACACGGTTCTAATACAATCTAAAATAGAAATTTCCATCCACACTTGAGTAAGAGTATTATTTTCACTATTTTCTAATCTGTCGAAAATGGTTTGGAAAAGTTGGCGTGTGTAGTACATTTTTAACGTTTGAATGACTCCTTGGTCCAAAGGTTGTATTAATGACGTGCAGTTAGGAGGAAGGAAGACAATTTTCACATTTGGATGATCCAGTTCTATGTTGTGCCAACCAGCGTTATCAAGAACGAATAAAACTTTGAAATACAAATTTTTTTCCATCGTATAGGTTTTCACTGCCGGATAAAACAATTATAAAACCAATCCTTAAATAAATCTTGAGTCATCCAAGCTTTCTTATTAGATCGCCAGAATACAGGCAATTGGGTCTTATTAAGGGAGTCCAGCACATGAATTTTTGAAAATAATCGATTTTAACTTTTTTATATTTTTGAACAGTTCAAACATTTCTGCTTAAAATGATATATGATATATCGAAATATAATAATTAGAAGTATTTTTTATTTATTTTTTTAAAGGAAGCCACTTTTCTACGCGTGACAGTGCTCCTCGAGGAGAACCTGACTTTCATCA
>BMAO01025840.1:0-81875 GCA_019973975.1 Trichonephila clavata | reverse complement strand
TTCAATGTCGTGTTCTAAATAACCTCTTCTTATTCTGAAAATGTGATTCTTTCAACTATGGCTTAAATTTAGGAAATAACAAGAAATTTTGCAAGGATATACGTCTTCAGAATTGGGAGGTTACGGAAATACTGGAAATCCATGTGTTTCTACAAGAAATGACAATAATTTCTATTCCACTGGCAGCAATTTGGGAACAAACTCTATTTTTTCTAAGCGGGTGTCACGAAGAATTGCACGAGAGAGATTTTTGCACCTCTTTTATCCTCTTTTGAAATCTCTCGCATAATTGCCGAATGACACTCCCATTTACCACAAATATTTCCTTCTCAAAACAAAACTTGCATTTTGAGTGGTTTGTGACCTTCCAAATTGTTAATAACTCTTTACCGATGTCCATTCCTTTTTAATAAAGGGAACAACTCTTTGACTTGCGTTACACACATCGCAAGGTCCCCAAAAATAGGATGAATTTTACGAATTGAATTCATTAGAGAATCGCTGACTTTTTCACGAAATTTGCTGCAGTTTTTCTTAAATTATACAATCATATTGAGAGAAATTAAAAAATCCAACGAGCATTTATAATAACTCTTGCGAACAGGTATAGTGAATGAAACTCCCGATTTGTATATAAATTTTTTTAAAAAAAAAGGATTTTTTTTTTATTTTTCTGTCTGTGATGCAGTACAAAAACAGAAAGATTCAACGCCTGAAATTTATTTATTCATTTATTTGTTTTTGTGGCATAGTTAAAATTGTTTTTCTCATAAACTATGGTAAAAAGTTGTTTCCTAACAGTCACGCATTTTAGTTTTGGCAACATGATTTGCGTTTAAAGTTCTGTTATAGTGTATTTCATGCTGAATAAAATATAAGTTAACTTTTTCTGTAATTTCAAGCTAGGTTGATTTATTTCTCACTCGGATTTAAATTTAGTAATTTTTACTTCAATTAATGATAATGATGTAATATATTTTTCAGTTCATTTCTTAATTAAATGGACCTCAGCTATGTGCTTTAAAATGTGTTTAATTTTAGTTAAAAGGAATTATGTTTTTGTGTTTCTGATACAGATTACTTTGAAGACTATTTATCATTCTCGATTGATTTTAAATTAAGTTTCTTGAATACCTATATTTGATCAGTTTCTTTTTATCAAAGCAACACCAACTTCATTTGCTTTAGATATTTTCTCACTAAACGTAATACTAATTTTTGTTATATCTCTTCCATGATCCATAAAGCCTCATACAGGACTTCCAACCTTAACCTTATTCGTTACAGAGACCAAACTCTATGAAAGTAACGCCGCTCTGTGCACACATTCAAAAACAAGTCACCTCAAACTATAACAGCAAAACCTTCATGAGGGTCGATATCCATAATATTAGTAGAATAGTACCATGTCTCTCTCTAGTATTTTATAGTGGTTGAAAATCAATATTCAGACTTTATTTCCCCTCACAAGTGATGTGACGACTGACCTGCTCCTTTGTCCAAAAAGGACGTTGTCTGTATTATGTCGGGTGAGTGAGTGAATATTAACGTCTCACTTTTCAGCTATCGATGGTTTTGGGTGGCAGACCTCGTAATTTTGAACCATGGTCAAGTGACAAGGACGATACCTGATCTTGCACCCCCTCCCCTAACTACCATACCACATCAACGGTAGGACGATTGAGCTCTATACAGATTGAACGTGCATCGCTCGCCTGTGGTACTAGGCTCTTCAGTGGTACTAGGCTCGAACTCATAACATGCCAGCCAAGCGTTCGTTACTTTAACCACTAGGCTACCACGGCCACTTGTATTTTGTTAAACGAGATCGCATGTGACCTGAGTTGACTGGGAGATGCTTACCATCTATACTATTGAGATCCCATTATTAACCCCATGCAATTGAAAATTTTTAGTAATTTTTAGTAAATCAAGCCCAAAGCGCTTGAGGCTTTTTCGATTGATGATAATCATATGTACATATAAAACGTAAAATTTGATTAACTACTTGTAATTAACAATTTATTTTATTAATCAATGCTAATTACTAGTTCACTATTTTATTTTTTGCTGTATATGTTAAAAAAATCGACAAAATCAGAAGAATCAATTGGTGTTGTCTTGAGGTATGATACGAGTTGGGGGACTTTCCTCCATGGAATCCCCCTTGAAAAATTTTTGTGTGCTCTACTGGTTCTGTATGTACACTACTGGCCGCCGTAAAGGCAACACCCTGAAGGAAACACGCAAATAACATGAAATTTACAACATGCATGAGCGGAGGTGAGATATGCAAATTTAGAATTTCAGCACAGACACACATCACGCACGCCTGTGGCGCCACCTCAAAGCGCTATTTAAGGCTTGGAGATTTCGACGATTACAAGCTCGTCAATTGTGTCGTTCTTGTGGTTTTTTTTTCAAAAAACGATCAGTTATGTCTCGTAGAAAACAGTGATCAGCTTTTGATCAAGTTTCCGAGTTCGACAGAGGAAGGATAGTGGCCTACCGAGATTGTGGATTATCTTTCAGGGAAGTCGGTAGTCGTGTTGGACGAAACCAAACAACTGTAATGCGTATATGTGACCGTTGGATGCAGGAGGGTACGACGGACCGACGTGGTCCATTGCATCCACCTCAGTGCACCACTTCACGTGAGGACAAGCAAATTGTGCGCATGGCAGGACGGATCGCTCAGTCACATCACGAACCATAGAACAGAAATTGAGTCTGTAACGCATCATTCAGTGTTGCGCGTACATTCGACGGCGTTTACAGCAGAGTGTCTGTCCGCAAGACATCCATTGCTTTGTCTACCCTTGACGCAGAACCACAGACGTTTCCACCGCCAATGGTGCGATGAAAGAAGGATGTGGGCTGCAGAATGAAATGAAGTTGTCTTTACTGACGAGTCACGCATCTGTCTGCAACATCACGATTGTCGGATTCGAGTCTGGAGACACCATGGAGAGAGGATGCTGAACAGCTCGTTATGCACCGCCACACTGGTCGTGCTCCGGGTATTATGGTATGGTGTGGTATTGGATATCCCTCTCGCACTCCTCTAGTACGCATTTCCGGTACTTTAAACAGCCAGCGCTACATCTCCGAGGTGTTGGAGCCAGTTGTCCTTCCTTATTTTCAGGGCTTGGCCACAGCCATATTTCATCAGAATAATGCGCAACCACACGAGGCACGCATTGTCCAAAGGTTCTTTGTCAATCACCAGATTGAATTGCTTCACTGGCAGACTCGCTCTCCGGATCTTTCCCCGACAGAAAAACATGTGGTCCATGGTTGCTCAACGATTGACCCAGATTACACCCCCAGTTGCCACACCAGATCAACTTTGGCAACGTATGGAAGCTGCTTGGTCTGCTGTACCCCAAGAACACATCCAAAGTCTCTTTGAATCAATGCCAAGGCGTGTGGCAGCGGTGATATCCAACAATGGCGGCTACTGATTCTGGCAGGAATCACACTTCACAGAAGTCTATACATTTAATCATTTGATACTCGGTCAATATGATATCTACAAAATAAATTTTGTTGAGCTATCTCTTGTCTTTCTTGGAGTTGCATTTACGGTGGCCAGCAGTGTATATATTTCCGCCTTCTAATTGTTGTTTTAATATCTGCAATCCCATTTCATGATAAATTTAGCCATTTTGCTACCTCCACTTAAGAATGATCTTCCTCTAAACTTCTATGAGCACTCCATATAATTATCCATCTCTCAGGCACAGTTTTTTCAAAATTATGTGCAAGATTACGATTTACATAATAATCGTAAGCTTCCAGAAACAAGAGAATAACTAACACAACAGAGGGTAGTTTTTCTGAACCTGTGTTATCATCTCATAATTTACATACTAGAGATAGATTGAACCTGGTTAGATAATTAAAAATAGTATCCCCCCTTCCTCTTTTATATTAACAAATTTAATTTAAAGTAATTGTGTTTGAAAAAAACCCGACGAATATGTATGTTTTTTTTCTTTTGCGAACGTGTGTAAGGTGAGTTAATTAAAAATAATCCCCGTATGAATAATAATCAAAATAACCAAAATACAACATATACACTCATGTGTGTAAAAAAAGAGGTGCTGGTTTTCCATTTTATGTTTATGTTTCATGCTTGGGCTGGGAAAAATATTAATATGAGATATCCTACTTGAAAAGGTTGATAATTGAAAATTTTATTGTGCGTAGAATTTTTTAGGAATAATCTTTGATATATACAGAAAATGGAAATTTTTTTAAAAGTTAAAATACAAGGACGAAAAATACAATGAAATGTTATAGGAGGTATTTAATTCTACATAAACTTAATTTTAACACTTGATGATTGACAATTTTTAAATTTTTAAACGTTTTCTTTTTACAATTAGCTTACACGTGAAGCTGTTGAATGTGTGGTGACAAATAGTACGGAAGAAGGCGGAGATCTTGACATTGAGTGCAATGTAACAGTAAGTAGATACACGATGTTTTTTTTTCTAAAAATAGCAACTTAGCTGTACTTAAAGAAATAAACTAGCTAGTGTTAATTGTAGGTGGTGTCGAAATTTTTGATACCTTCGTATTATTGCAATCGTATTGAGGAGATTGGCTTAAGTGTAGATTGGGAGGCTGTTGGAGATTTGGTGATTTTTATCTAGATATCATGGTGAGATAACGAAATTATTCTGGCAGACTGTATAATTTGGTAACCCTTGATTTTTGATATGTGGTCTTATGCAGATAAGGTCACGTGTTCTTTTTAATAAATTTCTATTGGTTACTTTAAAAAATTGCGGATGTTTTCAATACGAGCAAATGATTCTCAAATTAAAAATATCATTTTTATTTTAATTTTCATTTCGCCCTTGGATTTCGTCTATAGAGGATATTTTGAACTTTTCTGCCGTTTTTTACTATTCGATTTTCCTGGTTTTCGTTTTTACCTTCGACTTATACTTTAAAAAAAACGTCTAAAAGGTATGACATGCGTTTTTTTAAAATTTTATTTATTTTTTTATTAATTTCTTTTTTATGATTTGAAGCGAGGGGGAACTCTGTATTATTGTGGTGCATGAACAACGGATTGATTGCTGCAAATGCTGAATGATCGGTTTGCAAGAAAGAAATGCGTTTGATTAAAAGGACTCGAGTGATGGATATAACTGGGAATGGGAAAGATAGGAGTAAAGGCGCATCGTATAAAAGAATCTGTAAGAAAGAATAGCTGGTTGGAAGAAAGTAAGCCGAGTATGCGTGAGATTCTGATGTTGATGAATATGTCCGTGCGAAAGTCGAACCATGACTTTCTTTCTTTCTTTAGAGCATAATATTTCGAAGAAACCATTCACGGATTGGATGAGTTTTTACAAAGAGGTATGTATGGAAATTTGTGTGAAAGAAATTTACCCTCCTTTGGAACTTTCCTGAGAGCAGGTAAGCCTTGTTCTTTAATATTCTAATTTAGGATTTCCTTTTGCTTAAAAAAAATACAATTTTTAATTTTATGCATTAATGATAGCTTTTTAAATATTTCTTTTTATTTCACATTAATATCGCTTCATTTTTATTTCAAAACTACAATTTGTAAATTCTCGGAACACCTACAACTAAATGGGCTTAATTCATGTGACGTCATAGTCACATGATAATGATAACCACGTGTTTCTAGCCAATCAGTTCAAAATCTCATGTGACGTCATAGTCACACGATAAAAGCAATCACGTGTTTCCAGCTAATCAGTTCACGCGTTTCGTTGTTGCCAACTTGTGCTCTTTGCAGAAACTTTCTTTAAAAAAGTACATTAATAATAACGCACACAAATGAACAAAAAACGATATTTTTTTTTAAATTTTAGAATCTTTTCGAAGAAATTTTTTTAATAATATTTTAACATCTTATGAAATTTGAAATTTTATCTAATAAAACAATGAGTTTGATGTCTGTTTTGAATTCAATGGAGAACACGTGTTTGTCTTTATCACGTGACCTCATGAACTGAGCCCATTATGTAGCTTGGCTATCGAATCCAGTCGCCCAAAACACCTATCACTAAATGAAGTAGCTTGGCGACCGATTTCAGTCGCCAAAAGAAATTGACATCGCCAAGCGCTCTCCCCTCCTTATTCTACACTTTAACCGGCTAGATTATATGGAAAGAACCACATGGTTGCTAATTCAGTGCTTAAGACATGAAATCGGGGTTGCCAGTTTGCGAGTTATTTTGAACGTTGGCCTTATTACGATAGTACGTAAGCACACCAAATCTTTTAAATAGGCTTTATTTATAAATAAACTGAAAATATCTGTGTGAAATGATGCCCTCACACAAGTAGTGATATATGTATCACGGCTAACCTGTTTGTCTTAAATCTGAGCTAAAAATAATTACATGCAATTTTAATATTGTTATTATTATTGTTTATTTAACGTAATATTTGTATATTTTTTTTTTCTTATGACTGAAATCTCCAAACAATTCAGACGTATTTTTTCATTATTTTTAAATAATGTCGCGGTGCTTACGTATTATCACAACAATCACCAAAGTTCAAGATAATTCGTCAAGTTGGAAACCCCAATTTCGCATGCGTCGTATGCACTGGATTGGCAATCATGTGTTTCGTTTCACATAATGTCGGATATAGGTTGCGATAATACGTAAGTACTAATGTCACTGATGTTATCAAAAACGCAACAATCTTTTGCAAGATTATTCTAAAAACTCAGAAATAAGTACTTACGTATTATCGCAACAATCACCAACTCTATTAATAACTCACCAAGTTGGCAACCTCGATTTCCTGCGTGTCGCACGTGTTGAATTGGCATCCAAGTGCTTCGTTTCATATAATGTTGCCAATAGGTTGCAATAATACGTAAGATTGCAATAATACGTAGAAAGATTAAAAATAAAAAAGCAACAAACTCTTGTGTTTCTAAAGCGTGTGCTTTTTGAATCTCTCATATAGCATGCCCAAGCCTTATTAGAACTCCAAGCGTAATATCATGCATGTATAAAAAGAAAATAAAAAAATTAAAACAGGGGATTTTTTTTTTTTTGGTTTATGTTTGTTGCACATTTTTAAGAAAACAGATAATTATTTATTTAACAATTTCTATCAATAATAGTGTGAAAATTTTAAAAAAATATTTCATAAAAGGAAAATTACTAGTTAATTCTAGGCTTACAATCAAGAGACATTAATCGAAATTTAAAAAAAATAAATAAGTATAACCAAAATCGAGATAATAACATATTACAATATCGTTGTGCTAAAATGTAAAATATGCGTATGACACAGGGAAATGATGAAATTGGGGATTTGATCAAATCTTAAAGAGATATGATCAGTTCACAGAAGAAGTTAAAATAAAAACTCATTGGGTCATTTCCATGAAGAAAGTCAGTGATTTGATCAAATCCCTGAATTATTTCAGTGAAAAGTGGAAATGATATTGTTAAAATATTTTATAAGTATTTATATTGTTAATCGTTCCTTATCAAATGTAGTGTAAGAAATACAATACCCGTTGACGTACCAATTATTTATTCGAACTAATTAACAAAAGAGATATAGATACTTTAACTGATATTTTTTTAAAAAAGCATATTTTTAATAAAGCCTTAAACATTCTTCTCAGGAATCTAATTAATTAATAAGTAAAAATATTTATTCTCTTTTATTAAAACACGTTGTTGATTTGTTGAACCTCGAGTTATAAAATACGTTACTTTTTTACGAGCAAATCTTTCTGTTTTACATTACAATTTGGATTGCTCACAGAAACACTTCATAAATTCATGATCTCCAAATAAGGATAATGTTCCTGCAGTCTCATGCAGACTTACTTTTTAATTATTAATTAATTACATTCATAAAAAAATATTAGTTTTTCTAAAAATATGCTTTTTTAAAAAATATCAGCTATATAAGTATATATTTCTCTTTTGTTAGTTAGTTTTTAATAAATAATTTGTATGTCAATGACGCTGTTGTATTGCTTACTCTACATTTGAAAAGGCACGATATTTACTGAATAAATACTTTTAAACTCTTTTAAGATATGTGACTACCTTCGGAGCACTTTTTTGAAACATATATATATATATTTTTAACTAAATAAATACATTTTTATTTGAAATGGAGCATAAAACTAGGAATTCAAGAAGTACAATTCCAATAAAATTAAAAATCATTTTTGGATTTATTGGGAATTTTGAGTGAAATTTTAGTAAAAAATTACAGTTATGGTAAGGCTTGTATTTAAAATTCTAATTTATATATTAAAATAATACTTATACAGTACATAAATAATATCATTATCTGTGCTTAGAGCTATAATATTTGTAATGCTTTTAAAAGTTTTTGAAATATGTCATTTTTTATGCAAGAAATCGATTTTATATCGTTATGTTATTTTCTCGCAAAAAATGCAATAAAATACATAAATATATGCACAGAGATTAGATAATAGTTTATACTAAAGATAAAACTAAATAAAACTTTTTCTGGAAATTTCAATTCAATATCTTAAAAAGAAATCATGTAGTGAATTTTACCCTGAACCAAAAAATTGAAAAACATTGTTTCCAGAAAATGCATAGATTTTAATGCGGTATAAAAAATGTTCTACTAATTGTACATTTTTTAAACCCACCATATGTATAGGTCAAGATCTCTTTAGCTTCATGTTTAACTAATTCGGACTTTTTTTTAACCTTTTGCTGTCTTCTAGACAGTTTTATAGACTATAAAAATTTTCGTTTTTAGTGAAGTTTTGATGAAAAATTGCTGTTACACAAAATTCTAATAAATGAATTCAAATAATATTTATACAGTACGTGAATAACATCTTTATATGTGTTAGGAATAAAAAGATTTGTATTACTTTTAAAAGTTCTTTAAATATGCCAAATTTTATGCAAAAACACGATTTTTTAAAAAAAATAATGATTTTTTTCATAAAAAAATAATAAAGTACATAAATATGTACACAGAGATTAGATTTTGATTCATAACACAGATATAACTAAATAAAACATGTTCTGAAAACTTCAATTCAATATCTTAAAAATATTCCGGTTTACTAATTATGCCATAACTTTGCTTCTAAGTATCGTAGAAATAAAAATAGAGTGTTTTTGGAATCTTAACTGTATGGAATATACAACAAAAGTATAAAAGAAATTTCGAAAATTTTCCCCAAGATGGTGAATTTTGGGTAGTCACATACCTCAATGTTATTTCATCTTTTCACTAAAACAATTCAAGGATTTGATCAAATCACTGACTTTCTTCAGGAAAATGTCCCAACGAGTTTTTACTTCAACTTCCGTGAATCGATCATAACCCTTAGTCATTTCATCAAGTCCCCAATTTCATGATTTCCCTGCGAAACATATATACTGACGATATTTTAAAATTAAAATAAAAAATTGATGTAAAACTGGCAGAGAAACTAGAGTTTGCGGCTCTTCCAGAAATTTTTAAAGAAAACTATATAATTTTTTAAAAAATTATAAAAGCATATATGAAAAAAATATTTTGTGTTATACTGTATTTTATTTTCATTGAATTATTTGTTCATTGATATATTCGCTTTTATTTTTGTAAATATGCTCTTAATCTCCTTATATTACAGCAAAAATTTAACAAAACTTTCAAAAATAAGATTTATTTTTAAAATAATTTTATGTAATAAAAATAATTTTAAAAAAAAAGGAACATGCTTTAAAATCTATCCCTACTTGTTCACAAGAAAATAAAAAAGAAAGAAGTAAAAGTGCTTTAAATATGCAAGAAAAAAAATGCTTGCATTTTTTATTTTGATGTATCATTAAATGTTAAGTAATTATATTGCATAAAAGGTATAAATACTCATTTTGTTTGCAGAAAAAAGAGGAAGCTCAGAAGTATGCTCTTTTATTTAAAGATTCAACACTGGTAAGGAAATTAACGTTTTTTTTTTCAGCAGATAAGCATAACGAGGTTTTTTTTTCAAAAAAAAAATCCAACTCCATGAACGGTTGGGAGGGAAATAATTCAACTCTCACTGGCGTACTTCCTCAAGTACTGAATGTGATGTGAAATACATTGTTCTCTTTCCCACGATGAGTAGGATAGAAGGGAAGGAAACTGCACAATGGCGTTAGGTTCAAGCCACAATTTTTGGGGAGGAATTTACTGTGGGTTTTTTTTCTTGTCTCAGTGTAAGAAAAACTCCAATGCAACTACTACTAACCACCACAAGAGTTTAAAAGTTAAATTGTCATTGAATTGGGATGGGCAAGTTAGAAAAGAATGGGCACTTCTTACATGAGCAGTCTTTCTTCAGAATGCTATCTGCACTCTCTTTGACTCTTTAAGGCCTTAGTTCGCTCTAGAGTCCCAAGAAAATAGACTTTTTGGGGATTTTTTTCAGATATACTACAAAACAAATCGAGATTACAAAAACGGGGTTTTGTCATGTACAGTGGACCCCAAAAGTGTTCGTATACTTGCAATTTCCTATAAAATTTTATGTTTTCGACTAATAAAATTTAATATATTGGAATTGTAATTTTTTTATATCTGCAACTTATTCTTAATAGGATGACATATAATATTTTTTAAAAATTGATTAACTATTATTTTTAAATATTAATAATCAAAAAGCTATTGAAATATTACGCCACAAAAGTCTTCGTACACTTAACAAAAATCTCAGCATAGCTTTAAATATTGTATTTTTTTCTTAATTTAGTACTTAGTAGGATATCGTTTAGTGTCCACAACAACTTTTAAACGTCTTAGTATAGATTTAATCAGTTTTTTGTTTTTTGTTTTTTTGTTTGTAATTTCTGCATCGATTTTCCTCCATGCTTCTATTATTAATGTTTTTACTTTCCATTAAGTGTTTATATGTCATATTTTCTTTTTTTTTTAAATCAAATTCTCATTAAATGTGTTATACTGGGGGAAATAAACTGATTGAGGAGGTGTTTTCAGAATTTTGGGACAGTTATAGAGCCAGTGGCGTACATTGAGAGCAGTGCGCTTGGCGTCATTATCCTGTTAAAAATAAAGTCGTCTTCAATATCCAAATTTTGGGCGGATAATTTAAAAATTCTCTTTGAAATATTTAAATCGAGCTCTTGATTCATATTACAATAAAAAAGTACCAAATTACTTAATTTTGAGGCCGATTTACACCCTCACGCAAGAGCACTTCCAACTCCCATCAGAGATTTTTAAGTTTCTTAAGCACTTCGACTTTGAATATCATTTATCGGAATAGGAATTTTTTAGCCCAAGATCATTGCAGACCATGCTACCATGCGAGAACTGTCAGTGCTAGGATTACCAGTTTTTATCAAAATAATCAGAGAGAGAATTCGTCAAAATGCTTGTCGGAAAAGAGATTCTTCTTCTTGCTAAATAGATAACCATTTCAAAAAGAACAATTTGTCACGTAGGAAAGGAACACTTTAATGTAAATAGTTATAAGGAACAGTTGACCAATTTATTACAAAGAAAGTGAAGAAATGGAAGTACTTTACAGCCCTGTTACAGTAACAGGCTCTCAAACGAATTCTGCTTACTGATAAGAAACTTTTTGACATTGCAGTTTCTTTCAACCGTCAAAAACACCATGAATACACAATTAGTACCTAAGAAGCTAAAGAGAGAAAAATACGTGCAGAGAGCTCCTTATTTACCTTCCATAATAGTTTTGCGGTGTCAGCTGTGAAGGCATTTGAGAAAATCTTTTTTTCGAGAAAGAAGGCAAAACCACGGCAAAGAATTATGAAGACAATACCTTTGAAACAATAGTGAATACCATTAAAGTAAGCGTTTTCAGTGTAAATTGCTGGACTTTTTCAGCAGGACTCTGCGTTTGCTTACAAGGCGAGCATGACCCGCGAATGATTGAAAAAGATGCCTTACTTAGAAGAGCACAAAAATTAGCTTTCCAACAATCCGCATTTAAATCCTTTCAACTGCAAATTGTGGTCATTATTGTAAACAAAGGTACGCCGAACACGGCATCCCAATCAGAAAAACCTTAAATGTTCATTAAGAAAAGCAACAATGAATATTCTCACGAAGATAGCTCGTGCATAGATAGATAAATAGCTAAAGAGACTTAAAGGCCAAGAGAAGTTGAAAGTCATTTTGAATTCGTCCAATTAGTAAAATTTTAAGATAAAATAAAGCTTTAAGAAGGAATAAACTTATATTTGAATATAAACATTTTTTTTATTTTAATTCTTTTTATATTTGTATTTCAGAGTACAAAAACTAGGTAAGATTGCATACAATTTTTTTTTAATTCCACGCAACTAATAACAGCTTCTATTTTTTAGCTCTCTGATTGTTTTATGGGTGCTCTAGCGATTGTTGATGTAAGAATACCTTTAATATTATTTTCATTCTATTGATGTATTTTAGAATAATCATATTATCTAACTTCAATTGGAGACAAGAGAGAACAGTTTCTTAAAGGTTTTCCCTCTGTCGCAAACTGCCAATAAGAATAAAGATATGAAACAATACAAATTGCAGGAGCAAAATATACCTGTACGTAGGGGTAATATGTTCACAAATATACATTAGGAAGACACTTTTATCAGTCCTGTTATCACTTAAGTGCAATAAATTAAAAAGAAAAACTCTTCTTCACACCCATATGACATTCTGAAAAATACAAGCAATATGCTTATTTGTAAATAAATTATCGTTGTAAAATCTTTCCTACAAAAATAAAATGATGAACAAGTATAAATTTAAGCAGAAAAAGTCAAAACCTTTTTTTTAGGGGGGGGGGAAGCAAAAGTACTCTACGTAAGTTAATACATAAGTATAAGAGCCGCTTAAGCTAAATAACTTCAGCTTACGTATTAAATTAACTCACGCTTCTCAAACTAAATATTTGCGACCCAATATTCAATTATAACGGCATACATAAACGTCTTGCTCAGTCGAAGAGTTAATTTTCCCCAATCGTATATATACATTTTTGCGAAGTACGATCTTTTGTGCATTGCTTTCCATAAAATTATTCCAAAAGCTTTAGGATGGAAAAAAAGGACCTCGAAAATGTTTGCAAAGGATTTACTTACTTCAGAGGATTTGCTCATTTATTCCTTTTCTACTACAATATATCACTTACGTAGAAAAGGGGGAGAGAATAGCGTACATTTTTATCGGCAGTTAAAGGATTAATTATAAACCGTACGAATTATCAAGATCAGTATTAATTTGTGTATACGTTTAACTTTATGCATGACAAGCCCATAGGGTCATGCTAGTTATTAAACTTGTTCTTAAATTAGTATTGTTAAATTAATTATAAAATATATTGTGCAGTACTGATACATTTATAAGTGTATTGCATCGGTGTAAATGTGTATTTTACTTTTTCTTATGTCAAAATGTATTTTGTTTGTTTACTTTCACTAAGTTAATAATTTTTAAAAATAATCTTTTGTTTTCGAATTTTCAATATGCTTGCGCCTCCCCTGCAGAATTAAGGGGTCGTGCCCCACAGTTTGAGAAATGCTGAATTAACTACAGAAAAATCAGATTTTCTTCGTAACGTGCTGCCATTTTAAGAATTCGGAAATTTTCCACTTCTTAAAAAAAAAAAAAATTAGTCATGTGACGATTTCACCTGACAGACAGTACGTGGTCTAGGTTGGATCTGAGATTTCGCAACTACATATAAATAAAAAATGTTAACTAAAAAAGAAAAAAAAATTGTTTTAGTAGAAGGCACAAGCAATTGAAAATATATTTTACAGTGATTTAAAGTATTTCAGTTACATTTATGAAACTTTCCTTTAATTTTGAAAGAATTTTAAGGCAATTTTTCAACAATTTGTAAATTTCAAAAATGCTCAATTCATAACATTAATTAGAGAGATTCTTTTGCAAAATCTATGAAAACATTTACAAACCCGAATTTTATTTAAGTGCCATTAAAAGCCTTCTTTGGCGCGCTTGCGTTCTCTTCCTGTCTATGGACTGGCATCGCACTTACAGAACTTTTTCTTAAGGATTTATTAATATGCATAGCGTCATGTACAATTATAATGAATTTCTATCATTTCGTTACAGAAAGATTTAACACAAGAAGAAAAAGAGAAAGTTGATGAATTAATGGTAATTATTTCTACTTCAAAATAAATTCCTCATTCATTTATTAAAATAAATTTTGTTAAATGTGTAATTTCGTATCCTATAGTTCATAATTATATAAAGCGCAATGCATAAAAAAAAATTTTTTTTTACATTATGTGTGTAAGTGTACACTCATTATTAAAAGATATATATTTATCTTTAAGGCAAAAAAACTTAATAGAATTTTTAAACTCTACTTTCAAAAACAGTAATAAACAGCATAAATGAAAACATACATACAACATGAAAAGAATATTTACAGAATTAATACTCAATTAAATAAATGCGTGACTTATAAATATTTTCTTCCAAACGATTCAAATACAATTTGCATCCTAAAGTTTTAGTTTTAGACTCTTTTGGAATAGGTCATGTACTTTTTTTTGATCCTACGTATGTAAACCTATATATAGAGATATATAAATAAAATAATTCCCTTTCATTTCCTCCTAAATAACTTTTTAAATTTTTGATGGTCCTCTCCTTCCAGACTCGCACTTAAACATTTAATTAGCTTAACCACATAACCGGGATTTAATCGTAATCGTATCTTGTATTACTAGAGGCAGATTATTCCTTTCTGGAGCTGCAACTTTAATGACCAGCAGTGTAAAATGTTCTACATACTTGCATGAAACCATGTCACCCAATTTTCATATATGTTTCCACGTGAAATATTATAAAATGATATATCTTAAACACATCCCTCGAATATGCCAGTATGTACTTAATGATGTGAAATTTTTTTTTCATTATTAATAATGAGGAATAGCTGGACGCTGATAGTGAAGCAGAAAACATAAGATTTTTAAAAATTAAAAGTTCATCATTATCATTTCATTCAAATGTTTATAACCAAAATTTAAAATGTCATAGATAATAGTTTTATCGATGCATTTTCAATACTTTAAATCATAATCAATAGTTATATTAAAATATTAATTTTCTATATATTTGATTTGTAAGCAGAGTAGTTAATTAAATAAATTGAAAAAATACTTAAGATGGTCGATGTAGTTTTTATTTTGTATTTGTATATTTATTTTACTCTTTGTGTAACAATTATTATTTATAAATAAGCAACTCAATAAGAAATGTGGTCATAAAGCTTATGTGAAGACATGTGTGTGTTTCCTAAAAAAAAACTTATCTTTTTTTTTCAGGAGGATTTACAGGAAGTATACGACAGAATTCAAAATATACAAGGTTCTGGAAACTGAGTTTAATTCTGATAAGAACATGAAAAAACCCATTTTGTAGTGATAACTAATCATTACTTGTTGATACCATAATAAATGATTAATGTGTTTTAAACTAAATTTTATTAAAGAATATCTGACATACAAGTAATAATTATTTAAACTCTGTGAATCAAAATCTCAAATGATTTTCATTAGCGAAAAATTTCGTTTGTGCTGCAATAAAAGTTGATGTAATTTGTAATTTGTTTTAGATCATCATTCAATAACTTGTACATGTTTTTGACTGAAATTGTAATTTATTAAAATACAAATCACTATAAGAGATTTTTCGAATAGTCTTGTTGTGATTGGCTGTTTGATTCTTAAACTGCATAATGCAAATTCCAATTACTCTTAAGTACACAATTGTATGATTTACCTGCCCCTATAGATAAGATTTCAAAAGAGATTGCCTAAATTTTCTTTTGGTTTCAACGATGTTCAATGCTATTTAGGCATGCTAACACTATAAAAGTTTCCTATTTAATATAGATTTTTTCCCAAGCTTTAAAAAACACGTCTTGTGCAACGTTGCTGCAAGTAGGTTCTGATTGTGCGCATGGTTGTTGTTAATTACTTACCTACGGTAGCTTTACACAATTGAATAAATTTGAAACTAAATTGGACTATATTGGTTAGGATGATAGTTACACGTTTACACAATTACTAAATGAACAAGAGAATCAATTTATATTTCGTGACGAATAATCTTGCTTGATTGTCTTAATTCTTAAGATATCAGGGACGTGAAAGTGCTTCAAACTTTGCATTTTTTATTTTACTTTTAAAAAACAGAGGGTACTTTGCTTCATCCATAGATGCATTATTCATGAGAATTCTATCAATAGAACGCTAGAAAATCTAATTTTAAAATTGTAAGCAAATGTGATGGAACAGTGATTCAGGTACACTTTCTTCAAACTCCGTATTGTACTTAATATTTATTGTAAAAGAAAAACAAATTTTTCTATACAAAGAATGTAATTTTTCAATATTATATGTTTAGATATATTAAAAATAACTAGCTACAAAATTTCAAAATAAAATTTTGTATTTTGAAACGTTAATTATGCCTAGTTTTGCATTTATAAATACTCAGTATAGTTCTTAAATTATATATCAAGTGGATATAGTTCAAGATGTTGAGGATTATTCTAAATTAAATACACAGCTAATAAAATAGACATTCCGTTTTTCCTAACTGCTTATTGTTAACATTCGAATGCTCATAAATAACTCTCTATGTTTATCACTGTTGGTTTTACTTTAAAATAAATAAATATTCATATGTATTAATACAAAAACAGAAATTCTTTTCTTATACTTTTTAAGAAAACAGAGAGTTCTATTTGAATTAGACATCATATTAACTTCTTAAATTCATCAAATACATTGTCTTTGTGTATTTGTATAACAAAAATATGTGCAAGGAATTTTGTAATATCCTGTAATGATGATGTTCAAAGAGAAGTAAAAATACTAAAACTTATAGACATAAAACTTAAATATTTTAAATGGAAGAAGGTGTGAATCGCGTTGATAACACGTATTAATGAAGTGGAGAAAGAGTAATTTAAAAGACTTCTAAATAATCTAGAATTTTAAACTTAGAATTTAAAAATTGAGAAATGAAGCAAAATAATCCAATTAATAATGGTATGGCTTTATATTGCATTAAAAAAATATTTTTTTACAATCATAGATAAAATCATCTTTATTTGCAATTTTCTCAAAATGCATTTTTTGGGGATTTTGGTACACTTTTCCCAAACTCTACTTTGCCTATAGTTCTGATAGTTTGTATACTATAAGATCCACAAATTGTCAACAAGTTGATCGAATTTTTTTCACAAATTTTAGATATAGTAGTAATAAATTTCAAACATATATACATGCTTCAATCTGACATAGCTGATAACAATAAATTCTATTGCGCATTACCTGTACTTTATCCTTGAACTGTAATCAAAAGCAGACATTACTTTCAATCAAAAATTTGATGTATCTAAGAGAAAATCAAAGAAACATTTGCCTTTTCAATGTATATATCATTACTTTTCATCTACACTTAAGAAAAAAAATGCAATCAAGTTAAAAGGATATTTATGAAAGGAAATGTGAAGCATTAACAGATTCAATTTTCAACTAAATGGCATGAAGTACATTGTTTATTTTTCGATAAAAATGCGTCATCCATTATATATTTTATTCCATTTTAAAATTACAGACGAAAAAGTCAACATATATTCAGAATGGAATTAAATCATATTATACCATTATGGAGGGAAACTTATAACTCAGGCAGAAATTTGTTTTAAAATTATTGGAAAAGAGTATTATATTTTTTGTTTTGTTTCAAGAACTTTAAATTAGAACTATATTAAATTCATATTCTTCTAGACCAAATTAATGATATAAAAATTTAATCTGAAAAATGAATAGAAAATTTATAGCTGACACATTTTGTGTATCGGGAATACGGATTAAAGATTCTTTTTTTACACAGGAAAGTAAAACTTTTTGCTGTCTCAAAGAATGCAAAGCACTTTTTTTCTTATTTTCTATTTTTGGAATACGTTTTCAAAGAAATCAATCCATCAAAAATGTTAAAGATTTGTGCATTTTTTCGTTTTTTAGAACTGTGAATTTCACTTTGATAGCATTGAATTTTTATGTTTCTATTTGCTGCTTACGCAGTACTTACATATCCGAAAAACGAAGACGTGCTGTGATGTATAGCTTTGGTATGATTACCACTTTTGTAACTTTGTGTTGGATTTCTGCCAAAAAATCAAGTGTACTAAAAGGCATTAACAAAATTTGTATCCTTTCTGGAAAATTAGGGAAAAACTCTGAAAGATGTTCTCTGGAATTCTGGTTGAAAATTCGATGTTCCGTTATTCTATTTGTCGTCATCCTCACAACAGCTTGCTTATCAACTTATCTCAGAGGAGAAAATTTGCTTCTCGGAAAAATCTTGGATAAATCTCATGGAAGTCATATTATTAAAATATTTGTAAAAACTCTTACCTTGATAAGTGTGTGTAGCCATATGTTATCATGCTACTCTACTTTGCTATTGTGTAGTTTTGTTTATAAAAAAGAAAGAATGTTGATTTCACATTGGAAGAAGATGGCGAAGGTAACCTTAAAAGAAGATTTATCACCTTTTGCTATTCATCACTTAATGGTTGTTCTCATTGAAATTACTAAAGTCACCAAAAACATAAATCAAGACTTAAAAACCCTCAATCTATTCGGAATCGGCATTCTTTCAACATTAATCCTCACAAAAATCGACGATCTTGTTAACAATCCATTTGAATTCAATAGTTTTCAATGTTTTCCGGCAGTCGTTGGACTTTTCGATGCATCTGTATTTGTATATTTCGTAATCATTGCTTCAAATGTTCGAAAAGAATACAACACAGCAAGGATTTTTGTTCTAAGTTTCATTGCTAAAAATAGAAAATTTTTCAGCGAAGTTTCCAGGACAATAAATATTAACGCCTTTCTCCAAATCCTTGACAAACTATTGATACATTTTCAAGTTTCTTGCATGGGATTGTTTGACTTTCGGAAGAGTATATTACTAACAACTTTCGGTTGCGCTCTAACGTATGGTGCCCTCTTGATGCATATGAGTTAATAATGTGCACTGCGTCTTTTTCGTTGGTTCCAAGGCAGCAACTACTACCTTAACAATTACCTATCGCTGTGAATGTTAGATTTCCTGGATCTTCTGGTAGAAAATAGATATAATGCTGAATATAAAGAGGTGTATTCTCTTACCGTGGATCTCAAGTCATTATGGTGTATGTGTAACAACCCTTCCTGTCTACTTTGTGACCCTGCTAAAGGTGACGGAAGAAGTGAAGGATGATTCGACATGATAATTTCAAATTATTTATTCAACGCTTCAGTTAACTCAGAAACAAATCAATGAAACATTATAAATAGGATGTTCCCGATCAGTTAATAGAGGATGGGGTGGGGACGAGACGCGTTTTGGAGGAATATATCTAATATATCAAACACTTTATAATAACCGATCTACTAACTCAATATTATTTTACACGGTAGATATGCAACTAATTGCCACTTAACCTCTTTAATACTTAAAATATCAAACGTAATATGAAGGTGACTAATACCTGAACTGTAGGCAGTCTTCTTATTAATTAAGTCTTAATCCCCTTCAATTTCTTTATCAAGATCACCGTCCTGTCTTTAATCTCTGCCATGGACTTTCTAACCTTTTTCGGTATTCTTCTCTTTGTATCTCACTTGTCACCTTTAGTTAACTAACTTTCTAACCCTCTAACTTGCTAACTCACTAACTAACTCCTTTAACTCGCAAATCTGAACTAGTATATATAATAAACTTAATTTGCATATCACGTCTTCTTCTTAGGAGAAGGTTGATACTTTTAATAGCCCTAAGGATTTCCCAATAGGGTTAGGGTAACGACGCTCGAGTATAGATCCGTCACATATGTAGAAATGAAAGAGCAGATATGTATCGGCCAAGAGGGTATGTCAAAGATGCAATTCAATTCTCTTTTGTTTTTGCTGCATATTTTTTCCCAAATGTGTTGCATCGTATCAGATAAATCTTTGCAGATATGGGGAGTCCCCAAGTGTGAGAGGCCTGTCATTGGTAGCGCCATCTTGTGGTGGCTCCTACTATCTATTTTATTTAATACATAATTCCTTGTAATATACTAAATATTTCGTAATTTTTATTTTGCTGAGATCACGGGTGCCAAATTGATACTCAAGGGATCTTTTACATGCCACATAATCATATGCAGGCGTTCCATAAAATCTATCACCTCCATCCGGGATATAACCTGTAACCTTGGGCTTATGAGGTGGGCATGCTACCTTTAAGCCACCGAGCTTACTTTAGCCGCTTATGAAATGTTGTATATCCTGCCCCGTTAAACCAAAGCACTCCAGCTTACATATAGAGAAGGTTTCGGGAAAGAAAAGGAATTCCCTTCTGAAAACGCCAGCAAGAATTTCTTGTTCCTTGTCTAGAGCAGTCAGTATGGTCTTTTTAAAATATGTTACTGGTCAAGACTTTTTGCAGAATAAAAATGGCAGACTCAGATTCCTGCCCGCTTTGTGGCCATAACTTTCTCATTTCTGGGATCACCTCAAAATATAATCTGTTATTTTAAACTATATTTCTGTGAATGTTCTTGGCCATACCTATGATAACTGTTACTATCTTTCTATATTGTATTGTCTTCCTTGTCGATTTATGACTGAAAGGTCGAAGACGTGCATGATAGAAAAATAATTTGCATTGTTCTATTATAAGTATTGTGTGCAAATGCGTATTTTATTATATACTAGCTGGTATACCCGTTCTTCGCACGGGTGAATTGAAAAATTAAACAATACGGATTGAAAGATAAAGAATTTTTAATGATTTAATTTTACGTGAATTACAAATTAAACAAAAAAAAAAGCTTTTGCATATCATAGCTGAACAAAAAACCATTTTTATTAAATTATAAGTCTGAAGGTTTAATAGCTGATGAAAAAGATTCTTTCTATTTATAACGTCCCGTAACTTTTTCTTGAGGATCAATTTTTGAAAACACCTTCCTAAGTTAATCTCTACTCAGAAAAAGTAACACATTGTTGCAAATTTTGAGTAATGAGCGCTTAAAATAATGTAAATAATTTATATCTGGATGTGTAATACATTAATATCACTTTCTGTTATTATTTTATGTTAAAATTATAATATTCGCAAGCAACACCGTATCTTATATTATAATGACGATTCAGTGGAAACATTGCAAAATGTTGGTGATAGAGCCAAGTTGGCATCATTTTTGGCGACTACGTTGGCAACTTAGCTATTGATTCAATGGTGTAAAAGTTGATATGCTGTAGCGCCACCTGGTGGGAAGTGGCAATGAAGAGGATAGCGCAAAACCTTCTCCACAAAAAAATGCATACACAAGTATATTTCCATAGAGATCGGTTGAACGGTGTTGGAGTGAAACAATTTTATATATACAAACATCCATTATATATATATATATGTGTGTGTGTAAAATATATTATGTGTATTTTCTTTTTTAAAAATATAAGTGCGGAAATGTTACAGAGTTGCAATAATAAATGATGAATGAATATTGTAATTACACGCACATCTGGTTTTGGATAAAATTTGGATGAAAATTTCAGGAAGTTGCAGACACAGAGAGAAAATCCTTTTTCTAATTTCTTGATTTTTTTACTTCATCTATAGAACAAGATAAAAATTCTTATTGAATAATATTTTTATTTTAAAATGAACATGAAATGTATGCACATTTTCACAGGATTAGTCGACACATAAAATTGAATTTCGAAAATTAAAGAAATATATAAAAAGGGCCATTTTAAATCATTCAATAATATTAACACACATAGTTTTTCTTGTCATTTTAAACCTGAATTTCTAATGGTAAATTCAAGCTGACGAATATTATCCTCATTATAAATTTTCAAGCAGGCAGAGAAATAGAAAGAGAGAAAGATTGAATTTATTATTTTTTAAACTTTCTAGTACGCAATTTATAGCTATGCGTTATTAAGTACGAGTATTTGGCGTCTTAAGAAATACTTAACAACGATACAAAAGTTAGTACATTTGTTTATCGATATATTTTAGAAAAATTAAATTTTAAAAGAAAACTTTCTTTTTTGGTAATAGTATATATCATTACCACAAATTATTATAGGAAATCTTCATGCAATTAATTTCCTAACGTATTCAATTAATATGTTTCACAAAAAAAAATTCCGTTTTATTTTTTAAATTAATTGCTTCATTTGATTAATCCACTTAAGATTTAGTTTTTACAAATAAAGTCATCTTGTTAAAGAAAATTCACAAGCATTGCTGTGGATAGAAATTAACAAGTGTTGTACCATTTTGGAATTTTAATGAAATGGGTCATTCTCTAATCCCTTGCCAATGTCCCCCGAATCCAGTTCGGGTAACTACTACTTGCAGAATTTGTGATGCCCGAACTGAGTTCGGGCAGGAGAAAATTAACTTTTCTATTGAGTATTTCTATAACGAGTTGAGCTCCTTTCAACTTTAAGATACTTAATTCACTGTTTTCCTAATAGATGGCATTAATGGTCCTAGTTTTTCAATGATTTCGACTTCAGTCGAGGGAGGGCTTCTAGTGAAAGCTTGCTGCGCCTTACAGGTCGACACTATCCAGAACACATTCCACCAACGGGAAAAAAACCTACCCCTCCAACCAGACGGTGTTTTATATGCTGTCGTAAAGCCGATAAAGAGGGAAGAGGATAAGGAGTGAGACACGAGTTTATTGCAAAGAGGGTGATATGGGCTTGTGGGCAGTACCGTGTTTTGGGATATACCATGCTGTAAAAAATTTATAAAATTTATGTGTTGAAAATAATATTGTGTTTTCATATTTTACCTTCAAAATTACGTTTAATTTGCTCTAATTGAATTTGATGTGTGAGTAATCCATTACTTTTCTATGTGTATATAGAAATTTAAATATAGTAGTTATTGCATTAAAAATTTTTTTTGGAATAAAAACTACTTTCCAACTTAAAAAAAATATAGTGAACAAAATTGAACAGCAAAAAATTTTCCATTTTAAGTCCATTTTTTTAATATATGTCACACTGAAGGGTAAAAGATCTTGCTTGGGATTTTAAGCAATATTTTTTTATATAATATCAAAGTTAATTAACACCACATTTTCTCAAACCTCGACTCTAAAAGCCTCCATTCGTTTTAACTAAACCAGTAAAGGGTTTTGCTCTTCTTGTAAGGGTAAATAAAAACACGAGTAAGTATAAAATCACGTTAGCGAAAAAACTCCTGTGAAATTGTGAAATATGGAGTCACAGGATCTAACGATGCAATGGAGGGTGTATATTTCCCACATTTATAAAAATATAGTCAGCATCACTTAACCAAGTGATATGGAATTGTTTTTAAATTTTTCCCACTGCTGGTATAATTCCCCCTTTCACCTAGCACCCCCTTGACGTTGAGTTCACCCTGAAATTTAATTTTTGTAACAGTAGGTCACCTCTAAACGTATACCCGTGAAGTTAAATCGCTGTACTTTTCTTTCTATTTTTTAAGAAAATTACTTTTTTTTTAAAATTTACCCGTAATACGTCTCGAATATTAATGAACCAAAAAATTTTTTTTGCTAAAACATAATAGGCATTAAGAGTTTCTGTATAAATTTTGCCATAATCGCGTGACTGAAATAAACACTGTACAATAAATTTTTCAAATTAAATGTCTATTTTTATGTTGTGTGTGTGTGTGTGTTGCTACGAAAAATCTCTCTCTTTATATACATATATAAAGGATTTTCGTGATAATGCAATACATTTATTTACACATAAGGTAGAGCTAATAAAAATATGGGTCTTAAAAAGTTTAATTTAGCTGAAGAGAAGCACCAAGAACGATTTGTCTAGAGGTCCACTGGACTTCCAGCGTCTTCTCGAAAAATTCCCTTAGCTCAAAAATCATGATGTTATAGATTTCTTCAGTAATTTCCAGAAACATCCATATAATTGGTATATTGCCAAAAATGGTGCCAACATGATAGCCAAATCACCAACTTCATGCCAACTTGGCTGTTTTTCCAATATTTCGCAAAGTTTCCAATAAAATGCCGTTATAATGTAAGGGATGGCGTTGCTTGCGAATGATAGAATTTTTATTGTAAAATAAATACAACAGAAAGTAATATTAATGTATTAAATATCCGGGTATAAATTATTTAGACTATTTTGAGATGTACTATGGGAGGTAGAATAATTTGTACAATGATGGCTGCTCTGCAGTTAGGTAGACGGGGGTTACCTTCCCCTAGAATTTTTAAAATTAAATATCACTCGATATGCAAAAGTGAAGTTAGCGTTGACATGTTTAATGAAATTGCCATTTTTTTTCTTTTCTGAGTATTATTCCAAATAAAAAGTGATTTTTCGTGGCTGAAGTCTGTCAGCCATTTAAAATTAAGGAATGTTGTGTTTTTCCGATAGAAATTTTGCCTTTTTTTCAAATCTAAACTGCTATATTTATATTGAATTAAACAAAAACCTTCCAAAAGATCAAACAAATAATAAAGCTTTTTGGAAAATGAAATTACATTTTTCTCCAGTTTCAGAAAATGTTTTAAACATTTAAAGACTAAACTCTTATTGATCTAGAGGTAAAAAATATTTTAGAAAAATGGAGGAAAAACATTGTACCCTCAAATAAATTCATTGTTCTACCTTTATGGTGGTCATACTCCATTTTAATTAAATAATTAAAATAGTTAACATTCGGGTTTAAGAGTAGGGATTTTGTTGATTATCTTCAGCAGTTTGAAATAGATTGTAGGAGAAATACTTATTGAATATAGTTTAGTTTCATTTACTATTCAAACTGTAATAAAAAATGAAGGCTACCTCACTAAGGAATGATAACTCACTGCTATCATCAGTGTAGAATGCATATCGATAATTATTTCCCTGTAACATTTTTGCGTAGCAAATATTTTAGTTTTGTTTTTTTATTGAATTTAGTATTAAATTCTCTTTAAAATGATATCAAATACTGTGCATTTTGTGCAACGTAACGTTTTCTATAAGTATGCAAAATTAAAAACATAATAATTTTAAAAGTGTCCACAATTTCGACCACCTCTATATAGGTTAACATTTATACGTTTTTGAAAAATCTCGTTTTCGAACGTGCTCAGTTATCTTAACACAATTTTTTTATTATTTTAAGGCGTTCTCTGAGAAAAACGATGATTATACATGGATTTCTTTTTTACATTTTTGGTTCTAACTGAAGAGTAATAAAATTATAAAATGTAAATACCAATTTTTCAAATGTACCAATTGCACCAATTGTTTTGTTTCTTCCTAACATTTTTCTCATTCATTATTATTATAGCGTAATTAACATTCATTATTATTAATACATTTAGCATTCATTATTATTATAGTGTCGTATTTTTGTGATGAAAAGTCATTTAATTTTTATAAACGTAAAATAACTTTTTTCCTCCTCTTTAATTCAATCTAGTACTATATATTATTTGAGTTTTATATTCTTTTATTCTTTTATTTCAATGCTTATATATATATATATATATATGAAATAGACGTGGCCGTTGAAAGGTATTCTTTATATGATTACTATTATTTACGATTGCTGTTTGCTTTGGCTGAGATTGACGAGGCATTCCGGTGATTGAATAAACTTGTTTACTATCCATCTTGAACACATAAGACATTACAGGGATGTCACAATCTAAGCACACACAAACACACTGCAGCCGGCTACATGTTGATGCAAAAACAGAAGCGAAAAAGGGGCGCGGTCTCCAGGAATCTCGGTATATATAGGCAAGTTTAAATCACGTGATCTGTGTGGGTGGATGGATGTAGTTTAAAATCCTCTCGTTAGACGGCTGGTTAACTTATTACTAAAACGTTAGTCCTGAAGGGATGGACCAAAGGTAATTAAAAGTTATTAAGAATAATTAATGGGGATTATTACATTTCCCCCCTCCGCAAGACACGTGTGTGCACCAGGGCCCTTGGTCCACACCCGTATCATACAGAGATATTAAGTACAAAATTAAATTTTTAAATTATCATTATTTAAAAAAATTTCCCTTCACTTCAACATTAACATAAAAATATTCGAGAATTTGCCAAAGTATAAATGGTGTAAAAATTTTGAAACAACCATCCACCACATTTTTAATATTGGCTATGAATTCAAAAATGTTAATTCTTAAAATACAAAAAATTATTTCTTAAAAATTTATATGAAATTGTATATAAGAGCACTGAGGGTGAAAAGAAACAAATTAGGATGACCCACGCCTTGCACAATCTTTGAGACAAGTTTTCCTTCTTATCGTGTAAATGTTGCACAATAACTTCAAAAACAAATATCCCAAGACTGGAAATTGCAAGTCGACCACAGAGATTTTTTTAAAAAAACTATTTATAACTTTTTTTATGTATTACTTTTATTATGGCAAAGGTATAAGTTTGGAGGCAATAGTATATTGACAATCAAAGGTGTATTTATTTCCTTGAGGTACTCACTATGCACAATCCTTACAAAAAAACCCTTATTATTTCTTCTAAATGTAAATATTTGCTTATTTATTTATTACTATTTTCTCAGCCTAAGTGCTCCCAAAAGCATTATTATTTCAAACACATTAAAATGTTCATTTTCATATCAAATAAATTGCTCATTCTAAAAAAGAGTAAATCGAATAGAAACCAAAAATTCTTAAACCACATCAAAAATATATCAAACTGTATCAACATAAAATTCTCAAAATAAAAATATCAAAACTTTGGTATTAATTCAGTAAAACACTTGAAAACACTGTAAAATCATGAATTCTCATCTTAAAGATAGCTCTTTGCATTCTACGACGGAAGATGTAAACCTTTTTCGGAAAGGAGTAAGTGAAATCAAACCCTGTTATCGAATAATTGCTTCATCGGATTTCACCATACCGGCTAGGCAAGAACTAATATTAAAGGGATATACAGACCAAGAGAAAAAATTTTGACTTGGAATCCTTGAATTTCCTGATTTCGAGAATTTTCCAAAAGGGGTTTTAGTAGCTTCAACACTTGTAGACATTACAAAAGAAGCCATACCAGTAAGATGTGCCAACATAAGTGATAAACCGAAAATTATTAAGAAAGGTAAGGTGTTAGCCACATGTACCCCAGTGACCTGTGTTGAGAGCAGTTCGTTCCAAACATCAAATGTGTCATCTGAAAATTTAACGGAGGATTTGCTAAAAACCACAGAATTAACTCAGAAACAGAGATTCGCTGCAGAGAAATTGCTTCGTGAATTTAAGGAACTGGTTCCCAAGTCATCCGAGGAGTTTGGAAGAACAAATTTAACAAAACACCGAATTGACACAGGTAATCATTCTCCTATTAAACAACATCCTCGAAGATTACCATTGGCCAAAGTGGAAGAGGTAAAAGATCTTTTAAAGGATATGCAAGCAAAGGGTGTCATTGAACCTTCTACTAGTCCCTGGGCCTCTCCCATCATCTTGGTCCGAAAAAAAGACGGTTCAACGAGATTCTGCGTGGACTACCGTCGCTTAAATGACATCACCAAGAAAGACATTCCCTCTTCCCCGAATAGATGACACCCTAGACACATTATCTGGAAATGTGTGGTTCTCTACCCTTGATTTAAAAAGTGGCTATTGGCAGGTGGAGATGGATCCCGTAGATCGTGAAAAGACCGCATTTACAACAAGCGGACAAGGACTTTGGCAATTTAAAGTTATGCCTTTTGGTCTATGCAACGCACCTGCTACTTTTGAGAGCCTCATGGAGACGGTGTGGAGAGGACTCTCTCCTGAAGCTTGTCTTATTTACCTAGATGACATAATTATCGTGGGGCGAGATTTTGAAGAACATCTTAGCAATCTGAGGAAGGTGCTAGAAAAATTGAAACAAGCCAATTTGAAGTTAAATCCAGCCAAATGTAATTTATTTCGCCGTGAAGTGAGCTACCTCGGACACATAATTTCGGCTGAAAGCGTAAGAACTCACCCGCGAAAAGTGGCAGCGGTTAAAGAATGGAGCCAACCTCGGAATGTGCACGAGTTGAGAAGCTTCTTAGGGCTCTGCACTTATTATAGAAGGTTCGTAAAAGGGTTTTCTTTAATCGCAAGACCACTTCATAGGTTGACTGAGCACAAACAGCCATTTGTATGGACCGAGGAATGTGAGGTAGCATTTACCAGCTTGAAGTAGGCTTTAACATCCGCGCCTATTTTATCTTATCCGGATCCTGATAAACAGTTTATCTTAGATACGGATGCCAGCCATGCAAACGTAGGAGCAGTGTTATCTCAAGAAATCGACGGCCAAGAACATGTCATCGCTTACTAGAGTAAGTGCCTGTCGAAGCCCGAGCGAAATTATTGCTTCACCAGGAAAGAATTACTTGCCATCGTTAAAGCTGTTGAAAATTTTCACAGTTACGTTTACGGGCGAAAATTCCTGCTCCGAACAGTCCATGCATCTCTCACATGGCTTTTGAATTTCAAGAACCCAGAGGGACAGATTGCTAGGTGGATACAGAAACTCCAGGAGTACGACTTCGACATCCTACACCGCAAAGGATCCTTGCACGGAAATGCAGACGCCTTGTCCAGGAAACCCTGTTCAGGGAATTGTCGCTATTGCTCTACAGCTGAGATGAAATATGGGAAAACGGTGCCGGTTGTGCGCCAGATCACTGCGTCAGCTACATCACATTTAGACCCTTGGAGTGATGAAGAAGTTCGCGAAGCACAAATGAAGGATCCTGACCCAAAACCCATTATTGAACGCATGGAGTCGTCTAGTGTGAGACCCTCTTGGCAAGCCATCTCTAGTTTAAGTCCTGGTATCAAACGGTATTGGGCTCTTTGGGATTCTCTTCACATTCAAAACGGCGTCCTGTATAGAAAATGGGAATCCGAAGATGGCAAAACATCAAGGTGGTAGTTAGTACTCCCTCGATCACGAATACCTGACGTACTCGGAATTACACAATAGTTCAACAAGTGGCCATTTCGGAGTTATGAAGACCATGCAGAGAGTTCGAGAGTGGTTTTATTGGAATAACGTAAGAACTGATGTCGAAAAATGGTGCAAGTCCTGCGATACCTGTGGAGCCCGTAAAGGACCGAACAGACGTATTTGCGGAAAGCTACACCCATACAATGTAGGGGCACCATTCGAAAGAATTGCGTTCGACATCTTGGGACCTTTTCCACGATCAAAAGACAATACCTGATACATTTTATCTGTCATGGATTATTTCACGAAATGGCCTGAGGCATATCCGATTCCCGATCAGGAAGCGACAACTGTTGCAGAAGTGTTAGCGGAGAATTGGATTTCAAGGTTCGGAACACCCCTTCAACTCCATTCCGATCAGGGGAGAAATTTCATTTCTGCTGTCTGCCAAGAACTTTGTAAAATCCTGGGAATAGATAAAACACGAACAACTCCTCTACATCCACAATCGGATGGCATGGTAGAAAGATTTAATCGAACGATTCTGAATAGTCTATCTCACCTTGTTCAAAGAACCAACAAGACTGGCATCAGAAACTACCGCTGTTCCTGCTGGCTTACAGAAGAGCCGTCCAAGAAACTACCGGCTTTACACCCTCAAATATGCTCTTTGGTCATGAACTCCGTCTCCCCTGTGATCTCGTATTCGGACGTCCACCTTCTGGATGCGCTTTCTTCGCCTGAAGACTATGTTGAGAATCTCCAGGCTCTATTAGAAGACGTTCATCAATTTGCCCGAGGTCGCATTAACATCGCGACGGACAAGATGAAGATCCGATACGATGCAAGAGCTACAGGACATACATTTAACGAAGGTGGCAAGGTTTGGTTCTGGAACCCGTACCGACGTAAAGGACTTTCTCCGAAGCTTCAAACATCGTGGGAAGGGCCTTATACATTTCTAAAAAGACTGAACGACGTCGTGGTTCGAATCCGTAAGTCTACGAATGCTAAACCTAGAGTCGTTCATTACGATCACTTAGCTCCTTATTATGGTAACAATACTTAGTTTAGGGATCAATTTAAACCATGGTTTCATCGCCTTCAACCATTTCCTTTTGTAAATAGTCCTGTAAATAGTTATTTTTTTATTTGTTTAGGTTGAGTATACTTTCATTGTCATTTGTTTATCTTATAATTAAAATAATATAATTGTTTGATTTAAATGGCTTTCTGCTCAAGTGCTGTCTCAAGTGCTCAAGTGCTGCGGGTGCTGCAGCCCGAGACGTGCAGTCATTGAGGAGGAGGCAATGTTATGATTTTGGTATTTAAAATGTGTTTATAATGTTAAATTATGTCAAAATTACTATTCTGCTTGAAAAATAATGCAGGATTAATGTTTATTACATGTAAACATGTGAATTAGATCAATTGCTATGGGACCTTGTAAATAACATGGGGCTCTTTGGGTACCTCGCCAAATTGGCGAGATATCGTTTAGTTGGCGACAGTTTTGGCAACTTATTTTGTCACCAAATTTGTTGCCAAATTAGGTGATATTGGCGATATTTGACGACTTCCGGTTCCGGGCGGTTCTCCTATTTTCTGGAATGTTCTACCACTTTCGCCGTGTCTATATAAGGCATACTGAAATGCAACATGGGCAGTTGTTATTCAGATTTCTTGAAACTCAGACGCGCCAGCAGCCTCTGTTACTTTACGGGTGATTCCGTTGTGATTTATGCCGAAGAGAGTACGAAAGCCTACGGCTTTGAATTTAATCTATTCCCCGCAGGATCAGTACATTGCGTTGTGTTACTGTTGTGTTGTATTACTGTGACTTCGGCTGTTCTTATGCCTTTCTGAACATTGTATTCTTCTTTGGGCTGATAATAAAGAACTGTTTTATCGCTGTCCTGATTAAAGTCTATTCAATCCCTGAACCCAACAGTGAAATTCGTTACAATATCAATAAATACATAAAAAGGTAACTGATGTATTTTTCTTTTCAGATTATAGTGGATCATAAGTAATAGCATTTAATTTTTTTCCAGTAAATATTTGTGCAGACTATTTTGGAGTGATTCATCTCTTATATGCTAGCTGGTATACCTGTTCTTCGAGCGGGTGAATTGAAAAATAAAACAATAGAAATTGAAAGATAAATAATTGTTCAATGAGTTAATTTTAAGTAAATTGCAAATTAAACAAAAAAAAAGGCTCTTAGCATATCTCTGCTCAATAAAAAAAAAATCTGTCAATCCTTTTTTAGATCTAATAGTTGAAACAAGGGATTATTTTTCTATCTATAACTCCCCCGTAAACTCCTTAAGGGTTAATGTTTAAAACTCTCTTCTTAGTTGATCTCTGCTCAGCAAAAGTAACATGCTTTCCGAATTTTAAAGCTCTAGGTTCAGTAGTCATGAAAGGGAAATTTTTTTTAATATAAAACGCTCTCTTAAAACATCCTTATGTGGCTCATTACTCCATGAAAGGAACATACTTGCTAAATTTGAAGTTAGTAGGTCCAACAGTTCAAAAACGGGAATATTTATGTACGGGTGTCGCTCCTATAACTCCTCGAAACTCCCCTCTGGGGTTTACTTTTGTAAAATCTCTTTTATAGGGGATCTCTATTCCTTGACAGAACATGTATGATAAATTTTCAGTATGTAGATCTAGCAGTTAAGAAACGGGAATATTTATCCCTGGCGCCGCTTTAACCTCTCGTAACCCAATGGAGGGTCAATTTTCGTAAAACTCTCTTTTGTAGAGATTATTTACACCATGAAAGGAACATTCCAAATTTCAAATCTGTAGGTCGAATAGCTTTGAAACATTTTTTTTTATTTATCTATATGTATAATCCCTCGCCACCCCACCCCCTTTAGGTGTCGATTTTTTCAAAGCCCTTCCTCGGCGAATCTCTACTTCATGAAAAAAACATGCCCGCTGAATGTCAAGTCTGTTGGTCGAATAGTTCGGGAGATATCGTGATGAGTGAGTGAGTAACCCTGTTACAAATTTTGAGTAATGGTAAAATAGTGTAATTAATTTATATCTGGATGCGTAATACGTTAATCTTACTTTCTGTTGTATTTATTTTATGTTAAAATTGTAACATTCGCAAGTAACGCCGTTCCTTCCATTGTCATGGCGATTCAATAGAAACATAGCGGAATGTTGTCGATAGAACCAAGTTGGCATCATTTTTGGCAACCACGTTGGTACCTTGGCGATGGAATGAACGGTGCAGAAGTTGATATGCTGTAGCACAGTCTGGTGGGGAGCTGCAACAAGGAGGATAGCACGAAAACCTTCTCCACAAAAAAAATACATATTCATGTCAATTTTCATAGCGATCGATATAACGGTGTTGGAGTGAAACGATTTTATGTATACAAACATCCATTTATATATTTTTTATAAATTTGTATGCGTAAATATAAAGCCTGAATTAAACTATTCATATTCTTCCAAAGCCAGTATCTGGATTTTCAGAGTTCATGTCTTACGAAATCAATTAATGAACTAAATTCATGTCACGTCATTGCCATGGGACAACTACTACCACGTGGCTCCATCGAATCAGTTCAAAAGTTCCTGTGACGTCACAGTTACATGATGAATGCAGACAGGTGTTTCCAACTAATCAGTTAATACGCTTCACTGTTGCCAACTTTTGCTTTTTAACGAAACTTTGCATTAAAAAGTACATAGTAGTAAACAATAATAATAACAGGGCCGTTTTTAACCTCCCCGCTATCCTACGTATTTCAATAATTACGCACCCCCCTTACCCTATTTCCAGAGCCTAGTAGTATAATTCTTCAGTTCTTACTTTTTCCTTTTTTGTTTCGGGAAAGATTTTCCCCTTAACTCTTTGACTCCTTTCCCTTTGTTTGTTTTTGCTGTTTGGATAGTCTTTCCATTATCCACCACTAATGGACCCGCTGTTAAGGCCAGACAGTCGCAAAAAAAGAATAGTGGTATGGTTTAGACACTCTTGTTCACATTTCTTACTATACGAAATCAAAGACCACCCAACCCTATGAAAATCAGTACAGTAAGTAAATGAATGAAATCGTTTGGAATTTCAGTATAGAGTATACATTATTGAATGAACTGTTTTTTCAACTTGTTAATTATCATCTTTTTTATCGCTTATCGCTTTACTATCTATTACCTTTCGATATCCTTATACCTTGTAAAGTCAAGTTGTACTTGTACAACTTGTTCGGTTTCTTCGAAAACCGAATGAATTTTTCAAGAAAATCATTCATATCACAGCAATCAATTTCCTTTCAAGTACCATTATGAGTGCATAGCAATACACAGTTGTTAAGCTTTTCAATTTCTAGAGTAGATCTCATTTCAGTCTTTACTCATTTGAGTGCAGAAATACTTCTCTCACGATTTGCTGAGTGGTGGTACGTTAACTGTAAATTTAATTTTTTCTCTTTTTTCGTTCTTTAATTTTTTGCGACCTAGGCGTAGCGAGCAAGCGAAAGGCGACCCTGAATAGCACATGTAAATGTACAAAATGTATTTGATTCGAAATGACTCGCAAGAACTAATAATTTTTTATTTAATTTTGAAATAGATATTGAGACATCACAATACTTGAACATCTTTATTGAATCATCCATTTTGAAATCTTATCTAAATTTTTCAAGTACAAATCTGACGTCCATTTTGAATTCATTGCAGGACATGTGATTGCATTCATGCATTGACCACCTTGAATCGGGCCAGATAATAATAGAATTATGATCTCAGATAATGGAATAGTTCAGTATCTGAGAATAGTAACCCCTTCGCTGCCTGAAAAAATGACACATTTGCTCCCAGCGCCACCGTTCTTCCCACACGCACGCTTAGTTATTCGTTGTATTGGGGGGGGGAGGACATAAATAATAGTAAATCCATCGGTGAAATAAGTAAATTCCGCAAACATTGTCAATGTGATTGTGTTGCGCACATTCAAAGCCTTTGTAATAATTTCAATTATAGCAGCGCAAAGCTAAGGTTTGTACTTCGAAAAGGCATATCACGGACTCGAGGCTGGCATATCATGAGTTCGAGACTAGTGCCGATTAAGACTCGCTGTGTAGAGGAGGCCGATGCACGTTAAATGTATCGAGGCTCAATGTCCTCCCGTTGTGGTAGTTACGAGAAAGAGGTGCTAGCTCAGGTGTGGTCCTCGTCTCTTGACTGAGATTCAAAACTACAACATCCATCTCCAATATCCCTCGTGCTGCTTTATAGTGTTATATTGCCACATTAATTAAACCCTGACTGTCTCTGTTGGAAAGGCATGTTATACACCCGTGGCTTTTAAGTGGTTAAAAAAACGTACGTTAAACCAACTACTATTTTAACAAGTAAACAATTTTAAGAAATCTGAAAATGGTTCTGGATAATGCATAAAATGAACTTCTATATATATATAACGTTGATTTTTCGCGAGACTAACTCTGGTGAGGCTTAGTTTCGATCCAGGGGGGTCTCATCTTTTTAGATACAATAGGCAAAGGGGATTTTTTCTCATTTTATGTTCCAAGTCATTGATTCCAGTGGGTCCTCACGACGATAATGTGCACAAAATAAATAAAAAAGATATTGTTAATAATCGTAACAATATTGGTATCACTGTATTGAAATCATAATAATTACAATTAGCAACGTTAAGATGAGTATTATCAACATTAGTAGATATAACTAAACATTAACAAAGTTAGTATATATTTCATTTCCCCATTAAAATATACGCAAATAATAAAACTTAGCTGCCATCATCCTTATACTATCTTTATATCTATATATATATATATATAAAAAGTCACGGAAATATTATAAATTTATTGAGTATTTATTTTAAATTTATTATCGCAACAATGTCACCTTTCGCTAAGTTGGCAACTCTCATTTGGCATGTGTCGTACTCATTGAATTGGCAACTATGTGCTTCGTTTCAAATAATGTCGCCAATACGGTTGGGACACTACGTTAGAATCAATCAAGAGCGAATTTTAAGGAAAAAAAGAGAAAAGAACAGATAAAATAGAGCTACAAAATACATTTAAATTACAGTTTTACAATTTGAGCAACGAGTATGAACACTTGAACAATTTGTACAATGGGGGTTGGCCCATCGTTAGGCGGACAGGTTATATTAAAATAACCCTCCTATAGTTATATTAAAATGAATATTGTTTTTATTAGATGTTATTAATTTTGTAAGATAACAATGATATCAGTGATATTGCCAGCATTATTATATATCACATCAATATTCAAGTAAATATCTCATTAAATAGTAAATGCAATATTTTGGATGTGCCGGTGGTTTGGTCCTGGCCTTGTATGTCTATGTTTGCGGGTTCGCCAAAGTCGGTGAATTTTCATGATGCAGAGATAAAATGGACACGGTTCAGGTCGTATGATTATGCGGTATGTTAAAGATCCCTTGAGTGCCTGTTTGGCTCTGATGCTCTCCACAAATTAAAATTTTTAGTGCCATTTCGCATCGTCAGAACTCTGGTGTCTCCCTCTGGGAATAAAACTGGGCTTCCAAATCACTTGCAGCGATTGGTATTTGACTTATAAGTTGCCACACTGAAAAGAGATTCCATCTCCCGGGGAAAGTACTAGGTCTGTGCAATATTAAAATACCAATCCGCAGCCCCATTAGAAATAAAGAAAAAAATTAGGGGGGATATTTAAATCAAAGTTAAAAAATAATCAGAACAAATGAACAAGTCACACACAAAGTTATACTCAGAGCACAAAACACAAAGAGGGTTTTTAATGCCTGTTCAATAAGGGTTTTATCTAAAGATGCTCTAAACTGTTAATGCTTATAAAAAGCTCTATGAAATTAATTGTGTGTAAAAGTCTGATTTCTATAAAAATTCGCCGAATAAAAGTTACATCACGGACATCCTTACAGTTTGGGATTCGTAGTCAACACAGAGTAAGTACACAGTTCACAATGTGCGCTTTTAACAACATCATAACCAAAATACGTGTAGAATTTTTGTTCAGTCTCAAACGGATCATACCAATTGCATCCATTGAATATTTGTCGCAATTATTTGAATCATTACATAAAAACAAATATCGTTTTTATCTTTAAAGCATTCCTCGGTTATAATAGTTTTTAAAATTTTTTATTTGCACGGTTACTAATGACTGTGCTTATAAGATGAAATCCACCCATTTAATTTTATCATTGGAACCCTAGATTCCCTTTTATACTTCATAATACCGCCTTCTATAAAACATTAATTAAATTGTTTTACTCAGATTCTAATGAAAGCGCTAGAATGGAGTGTAAGTATCAACAAACTTAACCAATGTAACCAGTTAGGCCTAAAGTACCGTCTTCTTTCAATAGTTTCATGATTTTATTGCAGAATTTTCTCAAAAAAGCGTTAGTTGGATGCAAATCACAAATGTCACCCAACAGATCGCCATTTATTTCTAAAATACGGCATTCTTTATAACACTTATTTTATACCCCAGATACTAATTCACGGAGTTGATTGGATAAAATCCACATTTAATTTAACCAACGGCACCTTAGGTCACTTAACATTTTTAAAGTACCCCTATCTTAGAACAGTTGAACCTACCTGACAACAGTTTATCTCCTTTTAAAATACCCTGCATTGACCTCTGATTTTAAAGTACCGCCTTCTTCACTAAGTTACATTTTATTGCTCAGATTCTGATGACAGAGCTGATTGGACGTAAGCCACAACTAATTTAACAAATGTCATCATAGTTAGGCCTTTACATTAAAAGTTCCGCCCTTTTTTAAGCAACTTAAAGAGTTTATTGCTGAATAAGTGGAACAAAGCATGGATTGGATTGTAAATCATATGATTTTATTCTATATCATATTTGTAAAGTACCGCCTTCTTTACTTTGTTAAATTTAATGGCTCTGATTCTAATAAAAACGCTGATTGGACGAAAGTTTTGATACATTGAACCAATGTAACGGCTGTTCGTCCTTTATTTTTAAAGTGCCGCCTTCTCTTAGATGATCTTAGAATTAGATAATTGTTCAAATTCAAATCGAAATTCTCATTGGATGTAAGCACAATTTTCTTTATCAATAGTATCATACACTGGTGTGCAAAAATTAAGGACGAGACGGTTTTTTCAATATAAATTTGTACAAAAGCATTCCAAATCAACACATTTAATACCGTAAGATCCCCATTACGTAAGGAAATGAGTAACGTAAACAACACTTACTAAAAGAGAAATCAAAGGGATAAAAAGAAGCTTTATTGAAAAAGTAGCATGGAGCGCAATGCGACTGAAGGCCGAAACATCCCTGTGATGGGTGTCCAGTAAGAAATATCCGGTCTTTAGTAGGGGATATGATCTCCCCTGACTGCTAGGCAGGTTTCACAGCGTCTGCCCATGCTGAGAATGAGGGTGTCAATGAGTTGTTGAGGCATTGCTGCCCATTCGTCTTGCAGCGCCAATCGAAGCTCCGGAATCGTTACTGGTGGTAAGGTACGAGCTGCCAAGCGTCTGCCTAGAAAATCCCATACATGCTCGATGGGATTGAGATCCGGAGATCGTGCCGGCCAATCCATACGTTCAATATCCTCACTCTCTAAAAGCTGTTCGGCAGCTACTGTGCGATGGCATGGTGCATTGTCGTCCATGAAAAGGAACTGCGGACCCATAGCGCCTCTAAAAAGACGCACATATGGAAGAAGAATCTCGTTACAATAACGGGTCCCGTTGACTGAACCTGCGTCGAAGATGTGAAGGTCTGTACTACTACCAAGCATAATGCTCCCCAAACGAGAACACCGCCACCTCCATACCTGTCCCTTTCAATGATGTTCGAGGATGATTGCGGCTTCCCCGCTCTCTCCAGATGAGTATGCGATGATAATCGCTACTCAGATGAATCTGCTCTCATCTGTAAAGAGTACTCGTCCCCATTCATTGTCTCTCCAATTCCGGCACCACAGAGAACGCCTTCTCCGATGGGCAGGCGTTAGAGTACACACCGTACAGGCGTCGTGCAAACAGACCACCACCGTGCAGTATTCTGGCCACGGTAAAACGCGATATTGGTCGTCCAGTCGCCTGTGTCGTGTGTCTAGCGATTTCTCCCGCTGTCTGCCGCCTGTTTCTTCTAGCCTGTAAGGCAATATACCGGTCATCTGCGGGTGTGGTTCCTCGTGGACGACCACTACTGAACCCGGATAGCTGTTCCTGTAGTTTGAAATTGTCTCTAAAGTCGTGAAACGATGCTGTGAGCAATTCCGAACTCTGCAGCCACACTTGTCACACTGCGACCTTCCTCCAACTTCCCAATGATTCGACCTCGGGTAAAAGCATCCAGATGTCGTCTAACAGATTGATTATTCGCCATTTCTCGCTGAGGCAGCAACTCGGTGTGATTTTAACTGCTATACGGTGTGCAATCTCTTTGCCAGAAATACTAATCTTACACCGACAACAGGCTTTACTACTCAGACAGTCCCCCATTACGTCTACCTGCATATCTGCGCATGTGCTACCGTACATCACCTCACTTAATCTCCTGATTGGTCTTTCTGTCCGCTCTGCCTCTTCGTTCAGCTGATATGCTAATTTTTCGACTTCGTCCTTAATTTTTGCACACCAGCGTAGATTGACTTTTATTGTTTAATGTACTGCCTTCTTGACAACACTAATTAAAGTTTATTGGTCTGTTTCCTTGAATGGTACAATTAATTTAATCAAAGTAGTTTTTGTTCGATTTCTAAATTTTAAATACCACCTAATTTTGTGGAGTTACTAGTTTTTTATGTATGCCATTTAAACCAATAATCTTTTGAAGCAGAAAATTAACTTTTCTATTTATTTTAATATTTTTTATTCTCTTTTTTCTCTCTGTTGTTTAAACGCTTTTATTTCATTCTTAAAAGTTTATTTATTAGTTCAGAAGCATGCAGCAAAAGCAAATTTTTTCTACTATCGATTGTCCACTTTCGAAAATTTTAATTTTAGCAATTTGATTCATTAAAATGATCAAGAAAACTTATTAATTAAAAGAGGTATGTCATATAAATGTATGTATCTAATTTTATTCTGAGAATGCTTGTTCCAGTATTATAGACCATCTTATGTTATTTTGGGAATTTATTTTGTTATTGCGATCTAGTTCTTGAAAATCTCTATCATTTTCTGAAACATGCTGCATTTTAAGTATAGTTAAAAAAATTTTAAGCCTACTGTATAATACAATGAAGTATTAACGGATATTATTGGAATTTTGCTATCTTCTAGAATACAGCTTGATTTTCAAAAAAATAATAATTAATTGTTTTAATTGTACTAAGTCGATGAATAAAAGACATATCTTTTCATAGATACTTTGTAAATTAATTTTTTTATTTATTCCTAAATAAAGTTTCTGTTTCGCCTTTGTGAAATGATTTAACTTTTATGTTTAATATTGAATTAATATTTAATAACATTTTTAACAACAATTTTTTTCGAATGATTATGGTCATGAGCTAACGTTTGGCATTGTCGATGACGATTCATCGGATTTAGTATTGTTGCTACTAAGCCCTACTTTATAGCTGGCTAATGCACAAAAAAGGGTACTTTTATATCACGGCCGGGCTGACTTTTACTGGATACTGGCTATTTTTAACTTTTTCAAAGCGTTGTGGTTCCCCAGTCTCCAGGCTAGCTGGTGTCGGTGCTCCACAAATGTGTTTCTTTTAGTATACACGTCTTAGGTCTTAGTAAAGACAGTCACCAAAATGGGTTGGTAATCCACCAGTCGATCGCGATCGACTTAAAGCTCACTTCTATTTTATGTGGTTTAACTTGTGTCGTACCTCACAGTAAAGGCAGTCAATCTGGAGTTAGTTTTGAACAGAAATCTCTTGGAACACTTCATACATGTTTAATTGGCACTCCCTGTTGTGTCATTCTCACAAACTTTCAAAAGCCACGTTCTCTTTTCCCCTAATTGACACAACTAAAAGAATATTGTGGAAGATATTCTCTTCACACGTGGCACCTTGTTTATTGTAAAAGAAGAAAACTTTTTATTTCTCCTTTATCGTTGTCAAAGAGTTAGCACTCCATTTTCCCGTACGGCACTTCTGTTTCAGTTAACTTTGTGTTCGCGTGTAAAGGGAATTCTCTTCTCTCTTCACACTAGATAAGTAGTTTTCAGAAAACGAGTTGATAGGAACAAATTTTCCTAGAATGAAACTGGTCTAAAATCTGTTAAATCTCATATCTTCAGGTGTAGTAGGGTAGTTGTCAGAGAAGGCTTAAAAAAAATCAAAAGTTTATAGATCTTTTCTTGCTTTTAAGTAATAAGACAATGAGTAAAAAAAATTTGTAAATCTACTCCAAAGAAGGTAAAAATGCAAAACAACTTAATTGTTTTATCCATAATTAAAATCACACATAAGCAAATCGAACTAATCTTAATGAATTACATCATTCCGAATGTGAGGGGGAAAACAATGCACGCTTTTACATTTTCAAATATTAATCTTTTTAAAATAATTATCAATCATTTCAATTAAAAGAAAAGAAATGTGTCGAAACGTAAAACTTGAAAAATTAAAATTGAGCTGTGGTTCCAAGAAATATATTCGTTGCTGCATTTTTCGCAATACATTCTGATGCACACATACTACCCTCTCATTATATATCTTAATAATCCAAATACTTATTTCACACAAACAAATGCGCGTTGCATTTATCGTTTATGTTTTCTATGTATGGTGCAATTTATTCTTCAGAAAATTGTTTTTAATTCATATTTATATGACTTTAATTAGCAGCTGAGGTAAAATTATTTGACTTAATGTGTATATTAGCTGAGATCTCTCTCTCTACTCATAGACTTTACTGTCTCAGTCTAAGGATACATGTCCAATATGAGGATAATGATACTATCCTTCCTGTTGATCCTTTTGATTGTCTCTTCAGTTCATGGGGTAGAGGAAAACAAAGCATTTTGCAATGGTAAGTTTAATTTCTGAAGGTTTTGTATACTTTTATTATTTATTTTAAAAAATTCTTATTAACGGTTATCTTCTATATAACACATGAAGAGGTTTATCTCAGTACATAAGTTGAATTTAGTATATCTAAAAACAAATACCTTGTTTATGTAACATATAAGTCAAAACTAGTTGTTCCTTGTCTAAAAATAAAAATTATCATATTTGAAATGTTTCAAAATTAAAATATTCCTCTACATCGTGTGGCAATATTGAAGATTTAATAAATTATATATATATACGTATCAATATTTTTTTGAAAAATATTTAACAAACCTAATAAGAATAAGAAAAGTCTAAAAGTGTTACAAATAACATTCTCTACAAAAAAATTCTACAGATTTCATTTACACATACAATCAGTTCAAAGAACGCATAAAAAAATCTGATAGGATTCACTGAGTTAGTAGAACCATTGTTGACCTTCGGTTATTTCACAAAACTACATGTTTTAATTAAATTTAATAAATGTTTCAAGTTAGGAAAACGTTTCTAAGATTTGAAAGAAAAAACGCTTTCTAATCTTTTAGTGAATAGGGTCATTTCAGAAAATAATGTTTAATCCATTCAATGCTTAATTTTGAAAAAAAAATTAGTATTAACAATAAAATTAAAACAGGATTCAAACAGAAGATTTCTCATATCATGTATGATCGCGTGATATCCAACCGTAAAAGAATTCTGTTTTTTTTTAAAATCTTTTTCTATTTTTATATTCTTAAATTAGAATGTTTAGGAATGTGTATTAATTTACATGTTAGAAATGTACATTTTATTATTTTTATAGATGCATGCTCATATAATAATGCGATGAAAAACCCCTTTGATTATTAAATCTATCATATTGATTCCTGATATTCAAATTAACGTACAATTGTTTTCTTTTTATATAATAGCAAAATAATGCATTTGCAGAATATGTTTGCAACATTCAACATTCTATAAGAAATTTAGCCGCAATCTTTCTGAAAAAAAAAATTACTGAATTGAAAATTAAGAAAAACTTGATGCAATATCAGCTGAGTGTTAAATATTAAAGTATTGAATAAAGTTACAATTGCTGTGTAAAAAGAAGCACACATTTGATGAAGGATTCGTAGTTTCAGAATAATATTTAGTTTTATCATTTATTTTGAATGAGTGCATAGAGCAATATTCAGTATAAATACTTTTTAGTCATTGGCATAATGCAGAATATTAGCCCCTTCCCCTGAAAATTCCGTTTTGGGCCCGCAGCCGAATTTTCCAAAGGATTTCAGAACCATACGTACATGGCGTCAGTCAGCCTTTGGGCTATTTAGAATTCTATTTCCCTTTGATGCGGGGGTGTACTTTACACCTCTGAATATAGTTAATAGGAATATAATTCTTTATTTGTGTCATCAAACTTATTTCACAGTGAGCATTTAGATATTTGCCAGTTATTCTCCCTCCCCTTAAGAATTTTAAACTTTTTATTGGGATTTACTGAAGACTTGATCAAAAAAGGGATGTAAGTCTCAAAACTTTGGTAAACCATGATTACATGTACAAAAAGTAATGTATATCTTATATGAAACTATTGAAAAGAGATCTAATTAAAATGCAAGGATTCACAGAAAAAATTTTCGATGTATGTTATGGTGAAAAGAGGCAACATTTCTCATTCTATATTAATTTATTGCGGTGTTTGCCACACATGGCTTAGTGTGTTTGCATCTCTGAACGTCTGCCAGGCCAGATTCTCAAGACTATTCTAAGGGGTTGCCATATTCTGTTCGGGACCCATGGTCGGGTTTACCAAAATGTTTTTTGCCTTATTAGCCATGTTAAGTAAATGCGCAAAAACTTGTAAAAGATTTAGAAATAAATATCATTGTGCTATTAAAAAATCCCCTCTGGATGGTACAAAAAATGTCATGACAACAAAAATATAAGATCATAAAATTATATTTCGCTCATTCTTACAAATAAATTTTCTATTTCAAAAATAATTAATTTAATTCAGGAAGTTATATTTGCTTAGAATTAATTTAAAGTTTAGGATGTTAACATAAATTTAGCGAATGAAATATATATCGGTAAGATTAATTCTTAAAAAATAATTTTTAATTATATCAAACATTTTTTTTTTTGAAAATTATATCTACATCATTCCCAATTACGTTTTCCGAAATAAGTTATAAACTTTATATGTACATATACTGGCTACCCTACAATTATTTCCGAATACAGAAATATCGTATAAATATTGCGGCATATTAGTATTCGTAAAAATCTATTCCGATATCGATTCATAAATTCATTCATTAAAAAATGCATTTAAACTATTTAGCTCAGAACACTAAAAGCGAATGAATTTAAACACTGTTTAACTTCTCTTAAATCACGAATTTTAACAATTACTGGATTTAAATGCATATTTTAATTCCACAAACCTGTTTTCATAAGTAAGTTAAAAAAAATTCAAAAAATTAGTTTGATTTATATTTTAAAATTAGTAAAAAATAATATTTTTTTAAAAACAAAGTATTTCGCATATTACACTTACATGACAGTCTTCGGAAAGAAGACATCTTACACTAACTTCCTTCATAATGCAGCTTTTTTCATTCATGTCCTGTGCAACCGAATCGATTTGCTAGAAATGTATTGAATTTTTAACAAGTGCAGTGAATATCTACTTAATCACAATTAAAAATTATTCACAACTATCTCAAGAATCTTGAAGCACTCCCTTCTGCTTAGAAGATGAAACATTATTCGCTTAAATTCCTAATTTGGAAACATTACATTTAAAAATAAATAATATCAATTACTCATGATTTTTCAAAATATTTTACCTTTTCTAAGGCTTTTTTAAGCTAACATTTTCTTAGCAGCGTAAAATAGTGCTGAACTTTGGCTTGCAAAGGTTTTATACTATTGTAACGCATGGTATAGTTCCAAGACCGAAATGTAGGTGCCGCCATTACAGTATTGTCTTGGACCGGAAGTGTGACTGTACGAAACACTGTAGTACCGTCAGAGAGAGTTTGGATCTGGACAAGCGTGCGTTCCCTGTTTCGATGTCCAATCCTGGACTATGTAAACTTTACTTATTTTCACTTATTTTCTCTAAATGTTTGTCTTGTAATTGTCTAAGTGTCTGTTCTTTGTAACTGTGCTATCTTATGTCATTAAATATATTAATTTACCCCGAGATTCTATTAATTACTTTTGGTTACTCCAAGTAATGACGTAAGCGGGAGTTACACTATAACATTTTACCGATATTCTGTCTTTTCAGAAACCATAATGGACGCAATGGCGACTTTGAGAGCGAAAACACCTGAAATGGTAAGATTTAAATTTTTAATTGTAAGATTACATTTAAATTAGTCGAATGTTTTGCAAATAAAACAGGCAAAATTGTTTGTTTGCAATACTCTAATTATTAATTTTATTATTTTTGTATAAAACAATCCTGGACAAACCTTTTTAACAGTGAGAGGAAATTAAAAAGGAAAGAACAATTTTTATTGACCCAACATACATTTTAATAAAATCACTATAAAAATGAAAAACAGGATATTTAGAAGTGTTTTTTAGTTTTTTCTTAAATTATTTGAAGCACGTCAAGTCTTCTTATCCTTCTTATCTTATCCCTTCTGGGAAAATTGAGTTAAAAAGAAAAGTTCATTTTCCAGCCTTAACTAGAAGAATAAGATAATGGAATTTCTGAAAGATGTGATCAGGGTTACCAGATCAGAGACTTTATGGTCCTTGGTGACAAAATTGGAGAAAAATACACCACAGAGGAATTCACGAGAAGGCTCTAGATGAGGGGTACTCAACCTTTTTTTCTGCTGGGCAGCATATATATGTCATCCATTTCCTGTGAGCTACATACGTATGTTTGCTATTTCAAACGGGCCGCAGCATGAGGTTAAACAGGGGAGGGGGCGGGAGAAATGATTTAAGACCAAGTTAACATCGGAAATTTAAAATATGGAAACTTGATCAAAATATTATAACTCCTGTTTTGCTTTTTTTAATTATTATTTGTTTATACTTTTTATCTTTGTCATTAATTCTAAATTAAAAGAATTCAAAAAACACTCCTCCATAATTTTTACACTAGTAAACGGTTTCATATGATTACCAACAATATAAAACACTTCTTAGGATGTCTTTCTTACTACTGTGACATTACCACTGACAAAACACTTTGTTGCTGTTGCAAAGAATATTCAATAAAGCCTATTGATCACCACTACAAAGAGGAAAAGTGTCATCGAAGGATTCCTGTTGATTGGCAAATTTTAAATACAGCACTGTCTTGATAAATCAAACAAGTACTGATCCCTGTTTGTTTTTCACTACAAAACGATCGACCTCCAAATCGTTCGAATATTTCTCGCTTGCAAGGTATGTTCAGAATTAGTTCCACCCATAAAATTGCCACTACTCCACTGTTGTCTATTATCACTAAACTTTACAAATAGAAAAATAATTTCGATTTTTAGCCGTACGACATCGACAGTAAAAAAGTAAAATTGATATATTTGATTTCTCGTTTAAGAATTTCCCACTCAATTTTCAATGCATTGTCTTAACACTAGATTGCACAAAGAAGTCATTTCGACTGCTTTTTAATTTCAATTAGAAAAACAATTACGTTTATAACGACACCATTTCTAAGAACTTTTTAGAATATATTTTATCTTCAAGTGAAGCAAAAAATTTTATTATTATTAATATTTACTACTAACTTATTACATGACTGTAAATAAGACAAGAAATTATAAGACTGTAAATAAGACAAATATTAAAAATTAATCTTAAACAATTTTTTTACTTACACTTTAGTTATTTTCTCACAATGCAGTCATTTTGACTGCTTTGGAGCAATATAGGTATATACCAAATTTCAATCTTTCTAGTGTTAAATACAGAATTTCTCAAAGCAATGGGTCATGATCGAATCACTTAAAAAGGCTCGTTGACCGCAAGTTGAGTATCGGCGCTCTAGGTGGATTCTTCTAGAAATTACTATGAGAATATATAAATAACCTTTGGAACAAAGGTCGATAGAGTTTACAAAAAAGCTCAGTCTAGACCAGAATCTTCTTGTGCGCTCACTGCGATAAGAGCGAGATTTTATTTGTCTCTCTCCTGCTAGTGCGACTGTTCTAGAGTGTCATTTCTATAACTTAGTATTATGTTTTTATGACGAGTGCATTTTGAACTTTTGTAATTAATCTGTTACATCTTTTTTGTGCGTCAATTTTCCCTCGTCTAAGCTTCTCTTCGTTCTCATCCATTTTAATCAATCAGTTATTTTTCAAATAATTTGTGGAGTCGTCTATTTTTTCCTTACAAAAATTTGCAACCATTGTATAAAAAAGAAAACAAAGAATTTTTATAATAACTTTCTGCATATTTATAAAATCGTGTTTGATTTATTAGCGCATACAGCAGTTTTGATCAAATTTCCGCATAAATTATCCTCAATATATTTTATATATACGTAAAATATGGACACTTTTTTTATATATGGAATCATATGCATATTTAGAAAATGAAAAAAGCTTTGGAGGTAGTTTTTGGGAGCTATCGAACGAACAATTTCTATGTGATTGTTTTGGAATTAATAGCAAAAATCTCTAAGCGGGCTGCATTTGGTTAGCGAATTACCCATCAATAGAATCTGTTCAGACGGAATATCGGACTGATGAGTGAAAAAAAGACGGGCCCACTGCAAAGAACAATTGCTGGTAAAAATTTTTACGAATAATCGTAAGCTTTCAGAAATGCATGCAAAATTAAAGCAGCAGTGAGTAGTGTTTGAAGTACCTGTCTTATATTAGTTTCTTTACTTTGCATATAATGACAGATTGATTGAATTGGATGAACTAATAAAATAAAACAATATCTGTCGTTACGTTTACCAATTTTCATTAAGAAAATTGATTTTAGAAAATCTTTAAAAGCGTGTTCTTCAACTTCTGTACACCAGTGTAGTTTAAATAGACGGTAAATTATTACAATGTTTGTAGCAGTAGAAATAATGAACCTACAATTAGTAGAGATATTAAATAAAGAAATGATGGTCTTTCATTGAATAAGTTTTACATGTTGAGGCATGGAAAAGAATGTCAACATGAAATGTGCTGCACGGACATGCATGATTAAAAATTTCATGGTACATAGAAATTCCAAAGTAAAGTTTTATATAATGAAAGTGTGGGGGAATTTCATAAAAAGTTAACGAATAGAGTAATGTTAGATATTGAGGAATTTCAAAGCAAGATACTTAGTTTTAATGAATGTAATTTTTCTGTGTGAAAATAAAAAATATTTATTTCTTGTAATTTTTCTTCTTTTTTTTATCATTAGTTAATAGAAGCCCATCGTAGGTGTATGATATCTACGGAAAAAGATTTCTATGATATTGAAGTTCAATGTGAGAAAGAAGTAAGTAGATAGCTATATAATCATTCAAAAAAATTTTAACTTTTTAAATATTGTTTATTTTTTAATGATCTGAAAATTTTTGCTTAGATGACGCTCACACATAATATTTATTTATGTGGGGTGTGCTGGGTTGGTTTACTCAAACACACCACTTGAATAACATAATCCGTTTATTTGGTGAAGATGAGGTATGGCAGGTTCATTAATGCAATACTTACAATGAAAGGTACAGTTCCGTTTTCCAGAGTTATAGAGAGTTCATCCATCTATAAACAGCACTCGCATATGTTAATGGTATATCTGGTCGCCTACTCGCAATCAGACAATTCGCAGTTAGTCTCTCCTCGAGAGCCTCGGTTAGACGTTTCCGGTCCAACTCCCGTCTGTCTTTGTGATCTGCGACTAGGGGGTATCAGGGGCGAGGATGCTGCATTCTGGTGGAGAACTGAGGAATCAATTCCCACATTTATTTATATCATTGCTATCCTGTTTTAATCAAATTGGCTGTTAATATTAATAGCATTTTATTTTTATACCATTTATTTTAAAACTTGAAGTTCATTCGACAAATTATTAAGATTCTAAGGGGTTGAGATGAAATTTCTACTAGATCCTAATCCTGTTAGTCAAGACCTATACCAGAAGCTGGTTGAACTTCGAAAATTATTATAAGTAGGTGGGTCAAGAGTTTCGAAACGTTTGAAAGAGTTGGGAATGATTCAGAAGAAAGGACATTGGGTGCCACATGAGTTAAAGCCAAGGTGCATCGATTTTTGCCCTATTTTATTCAAAAGAAATCTGTAGCTGAATCGTGCAAGATTCTCGTTGAAATTTAGGGTGACAATACTCTGTCCGAAACGACATGCAGAGACCGTTTTCGAACACTTAGAAAATAATGAACTTGAGGATAAAGAACCCTCTGACGCTTCAAAAGAGTTTGAAGGGAAAGAATTGGAGAAGTTGCTTGCTCAAAACCCGTGTCAGAAGTTAGCCGAACTTGGAAAATCCTTACAAGTAGATGGGTTAACAGTTTCGAAACTTTTAAAAGCGTTAGGAGTGACCCAGAAGCAAGGATATTGGGGCAAGGTCCGAAAGGCATCGAACAGCAGAAAAAGAAAAGAGAATACAGTACGATAATTCAAAGCGTAGAAGATCGTGTGGTAAGCTAGACCATGCATCCACATCTTCTGCAAAACCAAAAATCCAGGACTCAAACCTCCTCCTCTGCATTTGGTGCGATAAGCAGGGTGTCATTTATGCACAAACCAAATGAGTCTTTCACGGCAGATCACTATCGACTTCAACTGATGCATGTGAGCCGAGCCGTAAATTGAAAACGGGCGCTTTAAAAGTAGAGACATGACAAAGTGATTTTGATGCATGAAAATGTTTGGCCACTAGTTAGAAACCAGTAGAAACTCAACCGCAAACGCTTTTGATTGGGAAATTCTACTACACCCGCTGTATTTACCAAGCATAACTCTTACCGATTATCACTTATTCCGTTCGATTGCACATGACTTTCTGAACAGCACTTCCGTTCTTATAAAGATACCTTTGAAAAGCGATGCCACCTTTTTAATTTTTTTAAAACTAAAACTAAGAGATTTTTAACAATATTTTTGCGAAGATCGATTTTTAGTTCCCTCTTGCCTCAATAGATGGTAGCACCAAGCCAAACGACTTGACTTAATATACACTGGTGTGCAAAAATTAAGGACGAAGTCGAACAATTAGCATATCAGCTGAACGAAGAGGCGGAGCGGACAGAAAGACCAATCAGGAGATTAAGTGAGGTGATGTACGGTAGCACATGCGCAGATATGCAGGTAGACGTAATGGGGGAGTGTCTGAGTAGTAAAGCATGTTGTCGGTGTAAGATTAGTATTTCTGGCAAAGAGATTGCACACCGTATAGCAGTTAAAATCACACCGAGTTGCTGCCTCAGCGAGAAATGGCGAATAATCAATCTGTTAGACGACATTTGGATGCTTTTACCCGAGGTCGAATCATTGGGAAGTTGGAGGAAGGTCGCAGTGTGACAAGTGTGGCTGCAGAGTTCGGAATTGCTCACAGCATCGTTTCACGACTTTGGAGACAATTTCAAACTACAGGAACAGCTATCCGGGGGTTCAATAGTGGTCGTCCACGAGGAACCACACCCGCAGATGACCGGTATATTGCCTTACAGGCCAGAAGAAACAGGTGGCAGACAGCGGGAGAAATCGCTAGACACACGACACAGGCGACTGGACGACCGATATCGCGTTTTACCGTGGCCAGAAGACTGCACGGTGGTGGTCTGTTTGCACGACGCCCTGTACGGTGTGTACCTCTAACGCCTGCCCATCGGAGAAGGCATTCTCTGTGGTGCCGGGAATACCGGAATTGGAGAGACAATGAATGGGGACGAGTACTCTTTACAGATGAGAGCAGATCCAATCTGAGTAGCGATTCTCATCGCATACTCATCTGGAGAGAGCGGGGAAGCCGCAATCATCCCTCGAACATCATTGAAAGGGACAGGTATGGAGGTGGCGGAGTTCTCGTTTGGGGAGGCATCATGCTTGGTAGTCGTACAGACCTTCACATCTTCGACGCAGGTTCAGTCAACGGGGCCCGTTATTGTAACGAGATTCTTCTTCCATATGTGCGTCTTTTTAGAGGCGCTATGGGTCCGCAGTTCCTTTTCATGGACGACAATGCACCATGTCATCGCACAGTAGCTGCCAAACAGCTTTTAGAGAATGAGGATATTGAACGTATGGATTGGCCGGCACGATCTCCGGATCTCAATCCCATCGAGCATGTATGGGATTTTCTAGGCAGACGCTTGGCAGCTCGTACCTTACCACTAGTAACGATTCCGGAGCTTCAATTGGCTTTGCAAGACGAATGGGCAGCAATGCCTCAACAACTCATTGACACCCTCATTCTCAGCATGGGCAGACGCTGTGAAACCTGCCTAGCAGTCAGGGGAGAACATATCCCCTACTAAAGACCGGATATTTCTTGCTGGACACCCATCACAGGGATGTTTCGGCCTTCAGTCGCATTGCGCTCCATGCTACTTTTTCAATAAAGCTTCTTTTTATCCCTCTGATTTCTCTTTTAGTAAGTGTTGCTTACATTACTCATGTCCTTACGTATTGGGGATCTTACGGTATTAAATGTGTTGATTTGGAAGGCTTTTGTACAAAGTTATATTGAAAAAACCGTCTCGTCCTTAATTTATGCACACCAGTGTAGCAGCAAATGGTTTAACAGATAAGGCTCGATTCATCACTAAACACCACGTTTTGCGTAATTTGGTGCATTCCACATCGCGCTGCCTTAGAATCACTCTAGACCAGGTGTTATGAACCCTATCCTCCATCTGGACACATTTGACAAACAGGAAATTGCAGCTAAAAAAAAGTTTTACGATTCTTAATATATTTCTTAATTTACTGCAACCAAAGCATCATAAACACTATTCTACATTAAAAAGGTAACAAAAAATTCAGAATAATTACATTTAATGCGATTTTCGGAATTGCCTATTGTTCAATAATTTTTCAAAGTCAGGGGTACAAGATGATATATTCCCAATTTTAGCGTCTTCGAGATTGCTATCGTTAAGTCGAGATCTGATTATTGATTTCGTGGGGTTCATTGTTGAAAACAACGATTCACGTAAATATATGGAATCGAAACAAGATTTTAATAAAACAGTTTTGATTTAAACAGGTTCCTTTTTTCGAGATATTTTTTATCTTCGCCTATTTTCCAAATATTTTCATTAAGTCCGGTGATACACAAAATAATCGTGCTTTGCCGCGGGTTGGCCCCGGTTGATATAGAGCATAGGTTTCCAACCTTTTTTTGAACTGGCGCCCAATTTTCTAGTAAATATTCCGATACCGCCCCCTTTTCTAGTGAATCTTTCGATACCTCCCCCTCCCAGTCTAGAGAAATAAGAGTGCACATAACACATGTTGAAAACAAGAGTTAAGTTTTTAAAAATATCCTATTACTAATAGAATATAATTTTTAATTTAATTTTTTTCCTAAAGCCTAAACTTTTTTATTTGCGAATTTGAAATAGCTATTGCCTAAAATATATTTAAATGTGTAATATTATATAGTAGTATATAGGTAGGCAGGGGCGGCTCTAGGGCCGGACAAACCGGACCTCTGTCCGGGGCGGCATTTGGATGAATTTTGAAAAAAAAAATTTTTTTTTTTGGTACAAAAAATTTGATATATATTCTGAAATATTATTGGGGGGTGTGAATTTGGTTTTTCATTTAACGTATCTTTTTCCTTATTTTGTACTCTGTATGCTGAATGACAGTTTTCTTTTATGTTGAAACTTTTATGTTTTAACGAGGTGGGAGTATATGTTAAATCATGAAATTCAATATGTTTACACATTAGTAACCTTTTCCCGATTCCGGAGTGAGGTTACAACGGACATTCTATTCAAACCTCACGATGTCCGGTGTCACCTATTCAAAGGGGACAGAGGTAATACGAGGTTTTAGTAAATAGAGAGCCACAGGAGCTGTTTTATTTTAGTCTTGAGTGTAGTTACTAAAAGTTAAAACGAACACTTGTGATCCCTCAGTAGACTATTTTTAGAAGAAATTAGCCTGCTGAAATGGACGATTCCTTCTCTTACATTTTACTCGTTTCAAATAATAAGTAATTATGTCCTTAATTTCGAATTATTTTGAATTTTGTAAGACATGAAATAACATATATATATTGATATGCTGCCTTTTTGTTTACTCGAATTATACAAGTTTTATAAGTGCGTATTTATGTGAGCAATTTATCCTCTTTTAATTAAAATTTTTCGTTTTGGAGACAGGGGCGGCATTTTCCATTTTTGTCCGGGGCGGCAAAACTGCTAGAGCCGGCCCCGAAGTAGGATATGGTTGAAATTGAAACGTTACTAAAATTCTTTTTTCATGTGGAATAAAAGTTTTAGCTTACCTGTTATAAAGACTGGTAGGGGTTTGGATAATACGAAGTAATTCATAATAAATAACTGCTTTCAAAATAAATTTAAATTGATAGTTTCAGTCTTTAAAGAAACACGTTAATTCCTGGTGAACATATTTAATGAATGTTTCTCGGATAATATACGTAATGAAATGCAGTGGACGAAACATTTTTCCTACTGCTCACAGACAAAGACAACACGTGCACTACAGAAATTAAAATGCACTATATCATTCGATTTAATGTAGGTCTGAATGTAATGTAATCATTAAGCTTTTCATCCACTTCCCGAACTTCCGGAATATATGAATTTTCGTACATGTGATATAGAAATGATTTAAATACGTACAATGAACACAAACAGTATTAAAGTTTACTTTTGTTAGTACATAATCAGTGTGTTTTTTTAAAGTTTTTTAGACTATATTTGGTTTATCTGCCCAAGCCCCTCCATGCCATCTCAATGCCCCCGATTTTTCTCTGTATCTTTTACTGCCTCCCTGAAAGCCTCAAACGCCCACAGGTTCTCACCCACGTTGAGAACCTGTTATATACAGTATAGTATATAGAGGAAAGTCATGGGAGCATAAAGATAGCTTTGTGGGCACATTGGCGCCCACGGGCACAGGGTTAAGGACCCGGCTGTAGACGAAGTCCACGGTGCTTCTGTGTTGAAGGGGAAATTTAACGTGTCCTTAAATTATTCGTAATTTTATGCTTGAAACAATTGTAACAACACAATGCTAAAAACAGAAATGAAATCCCCCCCCCCCGAAAGACACTGAAATAAATACATTGGGGAAGACAGTAAAAACAGAAAATAAGGGGGGGGGATTGAAAATGTTTCAACAAATTTTACCCGTTTAATTATTACAGTTTTTCTTTTAATCCGGTATATATATATATATATATATAGTTCATTTTAATTCATTTAATGTTTCGTAAATTATAAGTTTCAATATTTTAAAATAATATTCGGTGCTACCGATAAAAAGGAGAAGCCTGAAATGCATCCATATATTTTCACTAAAAAAGTGTAAATGAAAAGGAAATTCTTAATAAATATGCATATAAAATGCTCATATTTTAACGATATATTAATATATTGCAAATAAGTATATTGCATGAAATATACATATATTTACTGCTTTTCATTACAGAACAGATATGTAGAAGCACCATTTGTTTTTCTCGTTCGACATCCAAAGGAAGTAAGAAAATAAATATTTTTTTCCCCTTTCAAGTATTTCTTTCAAAAGTTACTGCGTGACATTCAAAGTGCAACTGTACGAAGGGATGATCAGAAAAAAATGAAAATTTCAAGGTAGGCGCTCATCACCTAGTAATGAAAATTATGCCAAAGCAACATTTTCCCTTCACATATTGAGTAGAATAGAAGGAAAACACCCTGCAAAAAATGGGCAAAATCCAGGATTTCTTCTTAGGAAATCATTATATAAATTTATCTATGGACTAGGAAGACAGGTGTAATACTAAAGAATGCAAAGTGAACGTGAACAGAGGTTCTGCACAGTCGGCGTAACGAAGAATATTAGGGACACCCTGCAAAGTCAGGTTTTGGGCATATGCCTAAATGCGTACTTGGCGTCATTCAGGCTTTGGGCTCCCTAGAATCCCTGCTTCCCCGCAATACAAGGGTTGCAGGGAATATCATTTCAGAAGAAAAAAATTACTTTTCATAGATGGCTCTTTTGCTGTTTGTCGTTTTACTTTTCTTATTTTTTATGTTGCATTTTTGATGTCACGTAAAAGATTCACACTTAATCTTTATACTTTCGTAACTTACTTTTATCGTTAAATAACAAAGTAAAAAAAAAATTTAAGATATATAGACTATATATTTTCTTTTTATTATTATTTATTTTTTCGAAACTTTATGAGTTTATTTATATTCACTTCATAAAATCTAAGTCTTTGAAGTATAAATATTTCTTCAGCTTTCAGTTTTAGGACAATTGTTTGGACAAATACAGCTAATAACAATTTCTTTTTTATTTTTAGTTTGCTTCCTGTGGTCTCACCGCCCTAAAAGAAGTAAAGGTAAGAACACATTCAGATTTATTTTAATTTACTTTATGTATATTTTAGAATTATCAAGCTATTTGGAGTCAGTTGGTGTGCTAAGAATGATACAATTCCTATAACGTGTAACCACTTTGTCGTAAATATTTGCATTGAAAAATATATATGAAAATAATGAGTTCAAGATGCAAAATAAGAATAGATAGCGAGTTTTTTCAAACAAAAAAATACAAATCTATATCAGTATGATATTTTTATCAGAGCTTTTATCAAGTTAAACAGAACAAAAAGAGAAGTAAAGAATGATGCATCTCATAAAAAGCAGGGATTTTGGAACCTTTTCTTTTTTTTTGGGGGGGGGGTCTATATATATTTAACTTACGCATTAAATTAAATGCTGATTATACCAGAGTCTCTTAGTGATACGCGATGTGGTAGTGATGTAATTTTCCCTGTTTCTGTCTAATAAAACAAAACAGTCATGTGACCAGTTCGCGTGATTGGCAGTTAATAGTCTGAAGGTGGATCTCTCTCCAGGCTTCCGATACCTGTAAAGAATAAAAATGTGGTAGTCATAACACAAAATTCAATTTAAGCAATAGATAAGAAATTGCAAATGTATTTTAGAATTACACTCATGGAAATAAAAGTTCTGGTATATATAGAGAGAATTGTGCGAGATAAAAGAAATTTGGTAGTCGCGTATTTATAAATGTGAAAGATGACTTTGATTGTGGAATTTCATGTTAGGCGCCTAATTGGGGCGCTAGTAGCGCTATTTTGAATATGCGATCGAGGCAGGCTTACTTTAAATGTACGCTGCAATGTTCGTGAGTGTTATTTATCAATGACGTAGTGAGTTGATGTTAGTCAAAAACGTCTTAAAAAGGACTAGGAACTAATGATCAACGGCTAACTCAGTCTGAATGGGTTTATAATAGAGCTCAGAAACAGTGGATTTTCTTTCCGCGATATTCAAAAACTTGGTAGGACTGTATTCTCTGTACATGATAGTTGGCAGCATAATGGCATGACTGAAGGCATTATCTCAAGAAAACTGAAGTCCAACCGCGCATGTATTACTACTGGCAGTGGAGACCACCGTGTTTGTCGCATGACTGAGCAGTATGGGAGTGCATCTGCTGCAGAAATTATAGCTCTTATTGGCACCCGAATGACACAGGGAACATCAACATATTGTTTGTTTTGAAAACAGTTCCGAGGCAGACACCCCCTTCATACCAATACCTCTAAATCTCTGACATTTGCGACTTCAATGATGTCACGCGGGAGCTCATTGGAGTGTCGAGAGGAGATGTCTCTTGTTCCCTGATGGTAGCTGCTTCTGTTTTGATGCACGCGGCTCACTCACACTGGACCTCCCCCTGGAGTTTTCATCTGGGGAGCAATTTTCTAGGATAGCAGAAGCACTCTTGTGTTTATTCCACACATTATGAATAGAAACTAGTACGTCAGTTTGGGGATTTAAACTATTGCGCTGCCATTTGCGAACATTATTCAAGGGAATGTTTTCCAACAAGATAATGGCCACTTTCATTCCACTGTTGTAACCCAGCAATTCTTTAGCGTTTTTTGACCTGTTAAATCACCAGATCTTTTTACAATCAAAGCACGAATGTGGCATCATTGAACGGCAATTTCAACATGGTCCGCAACTATCGACTGACCAAGTGAAACAGGCATGTCACTCCATTCTAAAAACTGATATCCGGTACCGCACACATTGAATACACGTTTGTCTGCTTGAATTCCAAATTCTGCTGCTTGCACTGGCCGTTAAAGTCCCCTCAATTCTCATTTAAAAAATTTTTCCCCACACTTTTATAAACCTGCGTACTTGCAGATTGAGCTTTTAAATATGTAACGAAGACAAATGTACTACTGAAGTTTCGTTAGTTTACTAGAATTTTTCCTTGGATTTTCCATAAGTGATTTTAAAATATTTCCATCGGTGTATTTGAAATTTTTAATATATATGTTACCGGCAAAGAATGAAATCCGGCATTCTATACAATGCCTAAATCTAGCCAGCAATGTGTGAAATCCAGCATTCTATAGAATGCCTAGGCATTCTATACAATGCCTAAATCTAGCCGGCAATGTATGAAATGATTCCTATTTCACACATTGCCTAGGCATTCTATAGAATGCCTAATGAGAAACCGGCAAGGTATGAAATACATCTCAGATTCATTTCAAATATTGTCAATTGGCAAGTATATATGTCAAATATGTCAATATAAAACTTTTAACGTGTGTCTCAGGCTCAGAATCTATTAGTTGTACATTGCTGTTTGTTCGGAAATGTCAAAATACTCAATTTTATTTAAACTTATTCAACAAAAAATTGGTTTTTTCCTGTGCTACCTGAAAATGGAGAAGCAAGCTATAGTGTTGGAGAATGAGACATGGTCTAAAGCAGGGGTCGGCAAGCTATGCCACACGAGCCACATGTGGCACGCGGAACAATTCTCAGTTTCACTTTGCACTACTCAACAAATTTGTAAATTTTTGAATTGTTTCAAAAATGCCCTACTGTGTGGTTCGCTGAATCATATTGGTAGATTGGTTTGACACGCAACAGCTAAAAGGTTGCCTACCCCTGGTCCATAAACATGAAACAACTATTCAACGGTTAGTTGCCTAAAATTCGAGTTGATGCTCCAAAAAAAAAAAGGTTCTTTCTTAACTGAAATTACTTACTAGAAGTTAATAACTGATATAAAAAATGCAAAAATGACTACTAAGAAGAAACCCAGGGACTATTGATTGCTGAATAGCTATGATGTGATGTTAGCGGAAAATAAAAGTAAACTGTTAAAGAAAGCATCAACACCATAAAACAATGATCCCTAACCCTTGTGTCGTGGATCAAAGGGTATCTGGTCTCTCAAGGAGCATTAAATTATTTCCATTACATTTACTGGGGTGTTTGTGCGACTTTCCATGGAAATCACTTTATATTTTATGTGCAATCATTTTATAATTATTTTTTGGTGCAACTTAATTTTACTCTGAAGGCATGTTTAAGTACAATTAAAATATAAAATCAAAACATTTTAAAATATAAATAATCAACATGCCACCCTCAGCGGGCCGCCGTAAAATTATGAAACGTTGACTGGTCCAGAAGAGAAAACTGTTGGGAAGAACTGCTATACAGTATTACGTCATGGATTCTTTTTTTCCCCAATGGGGCTGCAGATTCATATTTTTACCATTTTCAGACCTAGTACATTCTCCAGGGGCTGGTATCCCTTTTTAGTGCGGCATCATGTAAACGATACCAATTGCCGACGGTAATTTTGACACCCAGTTTGACGATGTGAACATATTCTAGGAATTTAATTTGCCAAGAGCATAATTAATTTCATGATTCTGGGCATATGATAGAATTCTGAAAGAACTTTCAACCAAATACAAAAATATTACACATTATGATATTGAACTGTACATCCACCTACGTGAAATTTGCCAGAAAAAAACAGAAAATTATTTTTTAAAAAAAGTATTGTGTGATACAAAACATTGATTTTTTCCCCCGAATGCCAATATATTGGCACTTGCAATGAGTGAGAAACAGGACGGTTTCTATCAACTTGGGGCTTCTGAAGGAATTTTAATAACAAGTATATGCGAAATCACAATTTAACAGTAATTTTTTTAATGGCAGTCTCATTATTTTGTCAGAATAACATTTGTACCTTTAGGAATGTAAGTCATTGATATAATATCCTTATCATGACCTTTTTTCATACTTTGCCTAAATAGCTTTAGGCATTGTATAGAATGCCTGGGCATTCTATACAATGCCTAGGCAAAGTATGTAATCAATCTCATATTTCATACTTTGCCTAAAAACGTCCGGCATCGTGTAGAATGCCGGCATTTCATACTTTGCCGGTAACATATATATATTTATTATAATATCATCATTAATATTTATATTTTATATTTATCATTTTTATAATATATTATCATTTTGAACATCATTTCTTTCATTTTTACAAAATTTGAGGTCAATAACTGAATTATTTCGAAAATTCCAGCTCCTTCAATTCTTTGTGCTATTTAGTTTTTCCTAAAAATCTCCAAAAACTATCAGATTCAAAAGTTGTATTTGGTGAGATTAACAACTTTCTTCACGGCGCACTTGCATTCTATCCTTCTTTTTTTGCAAGCATCACGCCAAGAAAATTGTGTGTGTGCCTAAAATGTTTATTAATATAAACATCTTAAAAAACATGTATCATAATAAAAATTTTCTATTATTTCAGAACAAACTAAACATGACAGAAACAGAGAAAATTGGTGAATTGAAGGTAATAATTTTACTGTAATAACAAACTTATTCAGACTTTGTTTAATTGAATTCTGTCAAAATTAGAGCTCAGTTTCATAAAATGCGTAATTACATAACATATCAAATAAATTCACGTACTGGAGTATTCATTCATTTTTTAAATATGTATTGTCATTTTTGAAAGCAAACTGATGGAAATGTTAAATATTTAACGATGAAAACATTCAGCCACCTATTTATGTAATATTTACAAAATTGACATTGAAGACAATAAATTTACAAACTAAGTTTTTGTTTCTGAAACACACGTATAAAAGTTATGCTCCGAAAACTTAGATTTACATACTACAGAATAAATCACGTGATTCCTATAATTTATCAAACATTATAATCGTATTATACACACAGATACGCACACACATATATGAATTCAACTTTTTTTTCGTAAAAAATGGAACAGTGATTTTATTTTTCACCCATTATTCTCAACGATTCCATCGCCCTTGAAACTGGTAAGCTAATGTTCTTTTGAGATAGCATATAGCTGGAGAGTCTTTTGTCAAGACGTTTTTCATTTGAATAAAATTTAGGCACTTCAAACTTGATCCATGGGCAGTACAGTCGTGTTATTGAAGTCACTGTGTCATTTTATCAAAAATGAAAATCAAGTTTAGCATTCATTTCCATCTCATTACTCAGCTAAGATTTGTCGACAACTGGCAGCTTCTTCAGGCAAAACCAATTTTATCCAAGTTTATCAAAATCACCTGCATTCGAGCCAAACCCCACGTCTTCCAATTTCTATTTGTTTGTTAAGGAAAAATACAGATACTATGGAATTATTAAACGATGCCAGTGTATAGAGAAAACCGTAATTTAAAAAAGTAACGCATTACCATATAAATGAAATGAATATAAATATAATGAAAATTTCAGAAGTGAAAATTATGAAGTTTCGTTATTTAAAGAAATGTTAATTACAGTGGATAGGTACATTAAAGTCCTGATTATCTATATTTCTATTCAATTTCACCCTAGTTCGCAATTTTTAATTATGTTACTTAATATTAGAGTATGTCGATGTATTGTTATTTTGTATTTTTGCATTAATTCGATATCCCTTGTAATATATGTCATCAGTGGAGAAAAAAAACTTTAAAAAAAGTATTTTTGAGTTGAGAATATACTGTCACGTGTGTGTAGGAAATAAAAAAAAATTAATTCTAAGTTTTAATTTTTTTTTCAGGCGGAGGCTTCGGAATTATTAAAACAAATTCAAGAGATCAAGTAGCCAAGTTCTAAACAACTCTTCAATAAAAGAGTCACGCACAAAGAGTTCGGTTGTAATATGAACATGCAGAAGGCATTTTGAAAGATAAATAAGAAATGTTAGTTGAAATCATGTAATGCCTCAACAAGCAAAGAATTTTAATTTCCCTTATAAGCAATTCATTATGCTGGAATAAATGATTTAATGTCATACTGTTCATGCTATGGCTCATAATCAATAACTTTTGTGTGTTTTAAATTGAAGCGATGATTTGCTAAAATGCAAAAATATAGAATAAGTGTCCTCAATACCTTTGGTTTAATTGGGTAATTGATTCATAAATTGCAGTACGCAGAAAGCGATTCCTGTTAAACAATTTGGCATTTTTGATTCGGTGGCTCAGTGTTCGAAATAGGGAGCAAATAATCAATACGAAATAAACTGAAATTTTAAATTTAAACTAGGACTAACAAACAAGAACACATAATCACACGTAAGAACAATGATATAAACATTTGCAGTCTAAAGTTTAATTAAAACAATCAGTAAAAACAACAGCTTTTTCTATTATGTATCAAAAACACATCAAATTTGAATTCTAACAGTACACTGGACAACTCTTACTATATAAAGTACAAAAAGAATGCCAACAGAATAACATGCTTGCAAAACTTTTCCACTTAAACGACTATCTCCACTACTAACTAACTTCGCGTATCTAAAAGTCAATGATAAAATAGAACCCTTCATTTGAATAACTCAAGTCTTCTTCTTCGGGAGAAAGTTTTCAATAGAACAACAGTTAAAAAGAAATAAATTTACCCCGAAAGGATCAGTGACAGATTCGCGGTTAGACCCATTACAGCCTTATTTATTACATTAATTTTTGAATTTTTACTACTTAGGCTTGCATTAAAAAATACTGTTTGTGTAAAAATCTCATAAGCGCTTACAACTTTTTTTACTTGTTGGAAAATTTGGCACGCATAATTTTTTAAATCAGTTAGTGGCACTCTTTTCAAAAAGGTTGGCCACCCCTGGTATATATATATAAAAAAAAAAAATATATATATATATATTATATATCCAGTCTTCTCCGCCTAAGGGATGAATGAGGAAGAATGTCCAATTTTAATACTTGAATGTAATCTGGATAATAATATTTCTGCCTATCATTTTTAAAAACATGAAACTACCGTATTTGTTAGAATCTAAGCTGCCAGCGATTCTAGGCCGTGTCCCAAATTCTCAAATGTTTATGTGAAAAAATTAAAAATAGTGTTAAATAATTTATATTCAGATATCCGATAATTACAAAATTTAAAAAAATTTTGATGTGTAACATCTTTCCTCTCGGTTGCTGGATATGTGTGGTAGTGATTTCGTGAAAAGGGACGGAAATGCGTAACAGGAAACAGGGAAGCGCGCTATTTGATTTGACCAATGAGCGCGCGCGGTGGTGTCAATCGACTTGTCCAGTCCTTAGTGGGGATAGTTTTACCCTAAATAGTGGGGACCCTTTATAGTTTTTTTACCAATGATGACTAGTTTTCGGCAGGGTAGGGCTAACACACTAAAATATCAATCCCTATGTTAGTCCTATGGTGCTCTTTATTGGATGATATGGGGGTGATATTAGGGGGATCGATTATACTACCTGTTTGGTTAGGAAGTACAAGGACTCGGCACCCGTAGGTGCTCCCCACTGCCAATAGTTTGCCAATAGCTCGACACCTGAGCTTCTAAATCCACTCGGACCTAGCTCGATCTCTCTGCCTCCATTGTATATTCTCACCAAATTTCTTGCTGATAGGGTTATTCCTTGTATTTTATTTCAACGCGCGCGCGCGCGTCTTAAATTTTTTAGAACTCTCTTATTAAACTTTTTAAAATCTGTAATATCTTGAAATGTATTTGAGTCTCTGCTTTGAGGTTTGAACCACGGGTTACCTTAAGCGAGACCGATCCATTTATCCACTTAGCCTTCTTTTGGTAGGTCTGAAAGAGCTCCAGCACGAAAATATCCCATGTTATTCCTATGGGGTTAAGTAAAAATCCCCCCCCCTTTGGAATCGAGCTAGGGTCTTGATATTTGGAGGTTCGATAGTATTACGTCATATCACGAGATATACGATACGATGATGGGATACGATGTGCCCCACACTATTTTATTTAACTATTTTAAACTTTTTAAAATCGCAATAACTCTGAGGTTTTTTTGACGTCCACTCGGAATATACGGCCCATCCATGTGACCTACCTGGCAAGGTCCTCAGCCAGCTGTGGCCACGGTAGCCAAGTGGTCAAGGCATCGGATCATGGCTAGCGTGTCATGAGTTCGAGCCCAGTACCACTGAAGATCCGCCGTGTAGGGATGCGATGCCCGTTAAATCTGTCGAGAGCTCAAACGTCCTCCAGTTGGTGTGGTGTGGTAGTTAGGAGAGGGGGCGCCAGCTCAGGTGTTGTCCGCGTCACTTGCCCATGGATCAAAATTACGCGGTCCGTAGCCAAAAGCCCTCGTGTAGCTTAACAGTGAGACGCTAATACTCATTCATTCCTCAGCTAGCTACTACTCCATAATTATCACAAGTTTCCGCTCTTCCCCAAATGGAACAAGAATAATTTTTTTTGATAAAAAAATTGCATTGCATCTTCCCTGATTTATGTAACTAAAGTCATGAGTGCGACATCAGTAAACAATTAATTAATAAACAAGATTTGTAAAAAGTTCTTCCAAATAATTCAAAAATTAAAACCACTTGATTGTCTTGTTTGTAATTAAATATTCACTCAAACAGATTGAAGCTAATTTTAATTAATTACATTATTCCGAATGTGAGAAAAAAACAATACACACCATTTCATTTTCAAAAAAATCATCTTTTCAAAATAATTAGAAATCCTTTCGATTAAAATCAAAGAAATATGTCGAAACGTAGACCTCTTGCAAATACTGAAATTAAACTCTTTAATTGAAATATATCCATTGCTACATTTTTTTGCGATACATTCTAAAGGCATATAATACAATTTCATTAAATGATGAAATAATCCGAATCATTATTTCACACAAGCAAATGCACATTGCATTTTTCATTTATGTTTTCTATGTATGATGCAATTCATTCTTCAGGAAATTGGTTTTACTGGATATTTATATGGTTTTAATTAAAATCTGAGATTAAGTTACTTAATTTAATGCGTATATAAGTGGAGATATCTGTTCTCCACTTTTAGACTTTATTTTCTCAGTCTATGGATACATGTCCAATATGAGGATAATACTATCCATTTTGCTGTCGATGCTTTTGATGGTCTTGTCGGCTCGTGGGCTAGCGGCAAAGAAGCTAATTTGCAATGGTAAGTTTAATGTGTGAATGCATATGCTAAAAAATAAGAAATGAAAAAAATAAAGAATGCAATGCTTTTTCTTTATTAATTAAACTTCACCTTAACGGTTCTCTTCTGCGTAACAGATGAAGGGGTGCTTCAGTAAATTGAGGTGAATTTAGCATATCTTTAATGGTATAAACTTTGTGTAAATATTATATAAATCAAAACTCTTTGATTTCGTCAAAAATTGAAATTTATCATACTTGTTTGCTTAAAAATTAAAATATTCTTCAACATTGAGTCACGATAAAGAAGATTCAATCAGCCACCACTAATATGTTTAAAAAATATTTTTAATAACTTTATTTGAAAAAAATGCATCGAACTCAATAAATAGCGTAAACTCTGTACAACATTTCTTATAATTAATTCACAAAGAGAGCATAAAAAATCTGATGGGATTCACTAAGTTAACAGAACCTTCTTTGATATTCCTATAAGTAAAAAACTACAAAGTTTTTTAATTAATAGAAAGACTTGACTAGAATTGAAGAAAAATTCTTTCACCTTTTAGTGAATGGGGATTCTTTTTGAGAAGGGGGGGGGGGAGCACAACTCAAATGTTCTTGCTGATCACTTCGGAAATACATTATAACTTCGCATAAAAAATATACACCTGTATTTAAGATTTGGACCATAACAAACATTATCGGAGTGAAAAATTAAAACAGAATGAATTATCATTATTATTTTCCTTATTTTTCATGCATACAAAAATAAATAGTATATTAATAAAGTAGGATCAAATATAATGTTTCATTTATTTAATTAGTGAAATATTTGTTTCTCAACTCTTTCTCTTAGTGTTTACAAATCGATCTCAATGCGTAATGGATGTTACAGGTTTTCGTCCGTTAAGTTTGAGCGCGATTGTGTTAGATAAATTTCACTTTCGACAAAAAGGATTCACAGGTGTAAGTAGATCCAAAAACGCTCACAATATTTTGTGCTAGATCTCTCAAATTTAAAAATTTCGGAAATGCTACAATGCAATACTGCCTACTTCTGAGTATGTATACAAAAAGAAGTAACGTAATAAATAAACAGAAAAAATTATGTGATTTATTTAATATTCTACACTAACAAAATAATTGTATTTTGTAAAGTTGCAATGAATCTCGTGGGCCGCAAAATTATTCAAGGAAGGCCGTTCCTGTTACAGATAATACTTCTTGATGCAGTTAATGCTTGATTTTGGAAAAAAATTCGCATTAAAAATTAAGAATTATATAAAATCGAAACATAATATTTTCTCATATAGTGTATTGATGGTGTTATTCTTATCTCAAAAAACTAATTTTCTTAAAAATCTTTTTTTTCCTTAAAATTATTTCTAAATTAAAATTTTTAGGATTGTACTAATTTGATTGTTAGAGGTGTAATTTTTTGCTTCAATTCCTTTTCAAGATGCAATTATGCAATGATAAAAACTCTTTGATTTCTAGTATTTAAATTATTATACAACCTTTTTTGCATAATACCAAAATAAGGTCCTCTCAGAATACGTTTTTAATCTTAAATTTTTAAATAAATAACAAGAAAATCAGCAAACTTTTTTTCAGGAAAAATAATTTTATCTAATCAGAAATTAAGTAAACCCCATGCAATATTAACAGAATGTTAAAGAGTAAAGTATTTAAAGTTGTAAAGTAGCAACAGGTGTGAAATTAAAAAGCATACGTTAGATAATAGATTCATAATTGGGAAGATTTTTAATTTTACAATACGAAATATATATTTGAGAGAATTCGTGCATAATGCAATATGGACAAAAAAACTGATCTCGCTGCTAGCATTTAAAAATGTGTGCAAATCAGTCTCCCTCCCTTTAAAAATTTTAAATATTGAGGGGGAAAATAATTGAAAGAACCGTTCTAGAAAGAAATGTAGCAATTAGAAACTCAAAACTTGTGATTGTATTTAAAAAATAATATATCTTACGAAAAATTAATAAGATCTATAATCTAAAAATAGCATTAGATGTGCATTTTAGTTTCTCATTAGTCATGTTGAATAAGAAAATGGGCTAAGTGTTGCTAAAAATTTTAATAGTGAATTTCAATAAGCTTATCAAAGGAAGAAAAAATTGTGACTAAAATTTTAGCAATAAAAATTTTATAGAAACAAAAATATAAAATCTTTATGCTTTTTTCTCTTCTCAAAAAAGCATATTTTCCATTTCAAAATAAATTCAGCAATGAGATTTAAAACTGCACAAAATTAATCTTTAGGTTGAGGACGTCAAAGTCAAATTTGGTAGATTATATATGTATATATATATATGCATCTTTTTGAGCGATTGTAATATTATTTAAATTTTTTTAAATGCATCTAAAAACTTTCACAAGATTAAATTTAATATGTTTTGTAGTTTTCTTTAACTCTTTTAAATTATTTATAATTATCTGCTTCAAATTAAGTATTAAATTTTATATGTATATATATATACTGACTTTTCTTTAGTTGTTTCCAAATATGTATTCTAAAAGATTAAATTGTGATTCTGATATATTAGTATTGGTATTAATCTATTTCAACATCGATTCATAAATTGTTTCGTTAAATTCTCGTTGGAGAAGATTCCATGCAATTTAGAGTGACTTTGAAAATTAACATTTGCCCATTGGTAATTAAAACACATTAAAATATAAGTTTTAAATTTAATGGTTTACTTTAAGATATTAGAATTTAAATGGTTTGATGCACAAACTATTAAGTTAAAATCAGTGAAAAACACTGAAAGTAAACTAATATTTATGGATAAGGTGTGAGTGGAGTTTAACCTGGCCAATCGGGGAGCAGCTAAGAAAGACGTGTAATATTTTGAAAACCTTTAGCTAAAAAAGGCTGTAATGTAAAGGGGAACTCCTGATTGGTTGGCAAAGACTGTTCCAAATAAGGAAAATCTTTTGAGTGCGAGAAAAAATTCAGTGCTTCGAACCCATGTGGAAAACGTTAAGAATCAAACACTCCACCTCTGGACAATGCACTAAAATGAATACCTTCTTTTTTAGTGTTGATAACTAATGAATTTAAACACTTTTTCCCTCTTAATTCACGTTTTTTAACAATAGATGAATTTTAACAATAACATTTTTTAAAATGCGCACTTTGTTATCATAAATCTGTTTTTATTAGTCAGTTTTTTTAAAAAAAAGAAAAAAATACTAAAAACTGGTTTATTTTGTCTTTAAAATTAGTAAATAATAACAATTTTAAAAACAAGGTACACAGAAAGTTGTTTGCACTTTATGGAAAGGATGTTATGATTTAATTTCTCTCTTCTCAATTTTGAGATAAAATTTTAACAGTTTCAAAATAATCGTCTGCCAATGTTTTCTTTTGATTGGAATGTAAAAAAAAAAAAAATTTACTTGAAAATGGCTCTTAAAATTAGTAGATGGCTCAAAGGTATTTAATAGCGCTTTCCGAGGAGAATTATTCGTACCAACAAATTACAAAACAATGTAAAAATCTTGGTTATCGAATTTCAAAAAAAGGTGTTTATAAAAGAATAATGTTTGGAAGGAAAAAAACATCTAGCTGAAAGTGGAAAAGAAAAAGTGATCATGAAACCTCATCCTAAAACTGTTATATCACAGGCAACAATCAAGAAAAGGATCCTAAAAGAAAAATCATTCATAAAGATTTTAAGTTAAATGCGATGTTTAAACCCAAAGTTCATCGGCTTTTGCCAAAACAAATTGCTGAAAGAAAAACAAATTATAGAAAAATATAGGAAAACACCTAGCTGATGAAAATTTAAAATTTGTAGTAACACTTGACGAGGCAAGGATATTTTTGGGTGACTGTAATAAAAAAAGACCAGTTTTCTGTTGCTCAACCAATGGTAAGGGCCCCCAAAGTGTCTTCGACAGTACACAGAAAAGTTCCCTGAGGGATTTAGGAGAGTTGCAGGGTTTTGTTACAACACCAAATTGAAAATCAAAGAAGTCCTAAGTAGAGCCAAAATTAATTCACTCTACTAACAGCAGAGTATTTTATAACCAATTTTTGACGAAGGAATTCCAGTTTTAAAAGGAAAGAACATCGATAAAGTTGATCTTCATATGGACAAAGCCTCAATTTTAATGCATAAGTCATCTGCCGCTTATTTAGTAAAGATGAATCAGAAACAGGAATAAATTGTATCCCATTTGAGGAAATGCGCATAAAATCACCTGAAGCTTCTCCGGTGTACTTTTGTGCTTTCGGTTCATTAAAAGAGTCTTAGGGTGAGTGAGTGAGAGAATATTAACGTCGCACTGATTAGCAACACGAGGGCTTTTGGCAACGGTCCGCGTAATTTTGAACCATGGTCAAGTGACGCGGACGACACCTGAGCTGGCACCCCCCTCTTCTAGCTACCACACCACACCACACCAACGGGAGAACGTTTGAGCTATCGACAGATTTAACGTGCATCTCTCCCCTACACGGTGGGTCTTTAGTGGTACTAGGATCGAATTCATGACACGTCTAGCCATGATCCGATGCCTAGACCACTCGGCACCGTGGCCGACAAAAAAGCCTTAGGAAAACAGCATCCAAGAAAACTGAGCGGACTTTGGAAAAACAATACAGAAAAAGGAGTAAAGTTGACGTGAATGCACTGAGAAAGAACTTGTTTTCACGAAAACTGCGACCTAGAGTTATTGCCAAGAACCATGACTATGATAGAAGCAAATAGCACCAAAAATATAGCATTTATAAATAAAAATTAACTATCAAAATCGTTCCCATAAATTGAGAACTGTACAAATGACAGTTTTTGGAGAAAGGACACATCTTTACATTTTTACATAACTCAGCTTTTCATTCATATCCAAGGCAACCGAATCGACTTTCTAAAAAATCTACGGAATGTAAGTGATTGCTTGAGAAAAAAAATTTATCCACAACTATTTCAAGAATCTTGAAGCACTCACTTCTGCTTAGAAGATGAAACATTATTCGTTAAGTTCCTAATTTGAAAACATTACATTTAAAAATAAATAATATCAATTACTCATGTATTTTCAAGATATTTTATCTTTTCTAAGGCTTTATTAGGCTAATCTTTTCTTTGCAGTGTAAAATAGTGTTGAACTTTGGCATGTAAAGGTTTTATAATATAACGTTTTGCCAATATGCTGTCTTTTCAGAAACTATAATGGACGCAATGGCGACTTTGAGAGCGAAAACACCTGATAAGGTAAGATTTAAATTTTTAATTGTAAGATTACATTTAAATTAGTCGAATGTTTTGCAAATAAAACAGACAAAATTGTTTGTTTGCAATACTCTTATTAATTTTATTATTTTTGTATAAAACAATCCTGGACAAACCTTTTTAACAGTGAGAGGAAATTAAAAAGGAAAGAACATTTTTTATTGACCTAACATAAATTTTAATAAAATCAGTATAAAAATGAAAAACAGGATATTTAGAAGTTTTTTTAGTTTTTTCTCAAATTATTTGAAGCACGTCAAGTATGTTATTTTTCCTCGTAGTTATATTATCCTTCTGGGAAAATTGAGTTAAAAAGAAAAGTTCATTTTCCAGCCTTAACTAGAAAGATATGGTTAAGGAAAACATAAAAGTTGGGATCAGAGTACCCAGACTGTCGATATTATCACTCTTGGCGACAAATTGTAAAAAGAAAATACTACATCTCCAAGGAAATATCAAGAAGGCTGTGGCAGGACCCTTATGAAAATTACTATGAGGATATATAAAGAACCTTTTAAACAAAGATGGGGAGAGTTCTTAAGAAAACCCAGTCGAGATCAGAATGTGCCTGTACGTTGGCTGCGATAAGACAGACAGACTTTAACTGTCTCTCTCTCTTGCTAGCTCCTACCAGTGAAACTGCTACAGAGAACCATTTCTAGAACGTTGTATGGTTTGCTTATGATGAGGATGTTTTACACTTTTGTAAATAATCTGTTATAAATTTCTTTGTGAATATACATCGTTTGTCTTCGTCTTTGTCTATAAGTAAATCTGTTATTATTCAAATAAATTGGGTGGTCGGCTGTTTTTCTCTCCATGCAAATTTGTAACATTATATATAAAAGAAAATGAAATATTTTTAATAATATCTTTATACTTTTGTAAAAAGACGTGTTTGGTTTTTTTTTTTTCACGCATGCAATATTTTTCAGCAAATCTCTATATAAATTGTCCTCAATATATTTTATATACAAGGTGTCGCTGTTAAATAATGTGACTGATGCTATAAATTTTTCATTTTGATTTTATACATATATTTACTTATTACCGCCAATACACACCACTTCTCTATCCCTGCAACGCTTTATGCGAATCTTCCATTGTTCGAAATAGTGCTGGAGGTCTTTTTGTGCGAGCTCTTTCAGGAAGCGTGCCGCTTTCGCTTTTCCAGTTTTTACCGGCTCAAGACACGTTCCTTTTAATGCAAATTTCATCTTCGAAAACAGATAGAAGTCGCATGGTCCAAGATCCAGCGAATAAAATGGAGGTTGAAAAGCTGGGATGCTATGCTTGGCGGGAAACCTCTTGGCCAGCAATGTCCCATTGTCTTGGTGGAGAACTCAGGACTCAACCCTCAACAATTCTGGTCGCTTTTTCCTTATTCTTTCATGAAGTTCAGCAAGACCACGAAGATAATGTTATTGAATAATAGTATGATCTTCAGGAACCCACCAAAGATATACAATCCCACATGAATTTTGAAAAAACAATTATCATTGCTTGGAATTTTGATTTGCTCATTAGAGCCGGAGAATGGGCTCTTCCAGTGCATGTGTTGCAGCTTTGTTTCAGGATTATAAGTAAAAAACTGCGATTCGTCACACGTTATTATTAATTGCAACAATTTTCGATCCTTTTCAATGACATTCAAAGCGTCAGTGCAAACACTTTTGAGAGCTTCTTATTGTGCAATTGTGAGAATTTTAGGTACCATTTCCACATACACTTTTTGCATGCCAAAATTATTATTTAAAATTTGCCATAAGCAGTCTTTGTCAATTCTTACAGTCTCAGCAATCCCACGATTACTTAACTGATGGTCAGATCAAACCAGATGACCGATTTTTTCGATATTGTCATTCGTTTTATGACGTGGAATTGCAATCCAGGCGTGAATGATCTTTCACGTCTTCTCGAACTTTTTGAAAATGCTTTAAGGCACTATGGTAACATCTTCACATTTTTTTAAATTTTTAATATTTGATATTTGGTTTTAATTGTATTTTATAAAGGTTAATATTTATTAATAATTCCATACAAAATTTTTTTTAATTTGTTGCAAAATATTTGTAAAATTAAAATTTTTGTAGCTTTTTTAAGTATTTTTTAAATCCCTAATGATTTTTTAAATATGTCTCTTTTCTTTCAAAATTTTTTTCCAAGTACCTTATAATATACTGCATAAAACTGTGCATGGGTATTTTTCTGCTGCTGCTCTTTAATTTTTTATTAGTTTTTTATAGTTAAACCTCCAAAAATTCCCAAAAAAACAATAATTTTGATTTTGAAGTTTTTTAGAAAAAGTACTAAACATGTTAGAGCTAATTCCGTGCGCAGTCTTACACAGCATACATTTCAGAACATGTATAAAATATTTCAAATCCATACTTAAATTATCAAAAAAGTCTTAGGGTTTTGAATAACAGTATATGTACACAAATTCAACATGGAGAAATATGAGTTTGAAGTTTTCATTCCAGGAATAGCATGATAGCTTATTTAAAACTACTTACCATAAAAAATTGCACAAATGTAGAACAATTAAACAGTATACTGCCATAAGGAATATATAGAAAAAAACGAATGAAAGATCAATATTTCATAAAACTGTATCTTAATAATTATAAAAAAAAATAAATACACACACCTCAGAGCTAATTCCTTGCTCAGAGCTAATGCACAACATGTACAAAAAATGTTTAGGCCTTTATTTTTTATTTCCATTATTTTAAAAGCCTTCGCATGTTAAATATTGTACACGAATAAAAGCAAAATCAAATAACAATTTATAGGTAAAATACATCGAAATCTAAGAACTGTATATGTGCATTTGCTTAAATAAATATCGTAAAATATTTTAATAATAAAAGTGTTGAATTTCGCACACATGGGATATATATATATATCACCAAAAACAAATATATAAAAATGGGAGAGTTTTTCTATTCTTGCGAATTAGATTTTTAATTACCTGAGTTATCAAAATGAGATTTAGTATTTGTGCTTTGGAAGAATCCTTCAAGTTTTAATTTCATTCATAATTATATCATAAAAAGCACACACACCTTTTAAATCTTGACCAAATCCATTTGATCTTCCCAGTAAATAATTCACAAACTAGAATTTTTGCATGAATTACACAATTCTTTCTTAAAATGATTTATTATTGCATATATAATGTCAATCTCATTGATGCGCATTAGAAAAATAATTAATTAGTTTTTTATCAGGCTCTTTTCTAGCAGATAATCTGAAATGTAGGCGTGGTAGTTGCTGTTTAGCATCAAACATTGTTCCATTACTTAATGCAAAATGCAGGTAAAGCTTTGAAATTTTGCAGGCATATTTATAAGGTTTCGGGGTATCAAATAAGCCAATAAATTTTTTTGACAGTTTAATGATTTTTAGGGTACCATATAGCCTTAACTATTGAAAATCACGTGCATGCTATACAAATTCATTCCCATACACTTGCTTCAATAAATTATATGTTTTATTCGCGGTGTTTTCAATTTCCCTGGGAAATTTCACGACGATGCATTTATGCGTTGTTACATTTATCATTTTTCCGGCGAAACAAAAAAAATATCTCTAATGATAGCTAAAACTACTGCTGTGCGAATTCGTTTATAGAAACGAGAAGTACCCCAGTCGAAAAAGAAGGCTTCAGGCTAAATAGTTGTCGTTCGCTGGTGTTTGGTGCATGTGTACTTCTTCAGTAAGATCGTCAGTCTCGTTATTTAATTGCCACACCTTGTGGACATGAAATATGGATATTTATCTATGGAATATATACTTAAATAAAAGAAAAAAAGTCTTGAAATAAACTTTTCTAGATACTCAAACGAACAATTTGTATGTGATTGCTTTGAAATCTATAGCTGTTTGGGTAAAACCTATAGGAAACCTATAGCATTGTGTTCACGAATTACCCATAAATGAATTTGTTCATTTGTTCAGACTGCATATCGGACTGATTACTGAAAGGAAGACAGATCCACTCTTCTAGTGTCTTTTAAGAACAAGACCTTATCAAGACTTTGTCGTTGTTTACAAAATTTTTAAGAATAATTGTAAGCCTTCAGAAACGCAAGCAAAATTAATGCTTCTTTGGGTAGTGTTTGAAGTAACTGTCTTATTAGTTTACTTAATTTGCATAAAATAAAAGAGTGAAAGAATTTGATGAAATGCATAAATTAAACGATTTACTTCATTATATTTACCGAATTTCATTAAAGCAATTTGATTTTCAAAAATCCTTAAAACTGTATTTTTAACTTTTCCACATCTGTGTGGCTTAAATGAACAGCAAATTATCATAGTGTGTGCAGTAGTAGAAATGATGAACTTACAATTAATAAAGAGAGGTACTGAAAAAGTGATGATGGTCTTTCATTGATATGTTGGGGCTTGTAAAGTACGATGAGATAAGCTGTATGGGCAGATTATATTGGTTATACACAGGTTTCATTGTATAGAGAAATTTTAAAGTAAAATGTTGTGCAATGAACGTGTGTGATTTTTCTCAAAAAATTAACGAATAATAATGTTAGGTATTGAGAAATTTCTAAATATTTAATTTGAATTTAATGTAATTTTTTCTGAGTGAAACTTAAAAATATTTATTTTTTGTTCTTTTTCTTCGTTTTTATAATTAGTTTAAAGAGGCTGTTTTGAAGTGTATGGAATTCAGGGATAAACATAACATAGGTAATGAACTTCATTGCAAGAAAAAGGTAACTATATAATTATTTAAAATAACTTTTTAAATTTTGTTTTATATTGCTTATTTCCTAATGATCTCAATTATGTGCTTAAAATGACGCATCATATAATGATTTTTATTTATATCATTGCTAAACTGTTTTACTCAATTTTGAAGTTAATGTTGAAAATATTCACATTTTATTCTATTTATCGTAAGACTTGACGTTAATTGGACGAATTACTACGATTCCAATGGGTTAAGATGAAATTTCTACTACATTCTGTTGATATCGTTGCTGACATGAGAAATACAATTAATTCTTTTGAGAACGATTCTAGAAAATACAGAAATGGCATACAAAATGTCAGCGATTTTATCAAAGACGGGACAGATTCATACGTAAAATATCAGTTTAAAGCTACTTGGATATCTTAAAGATGTACTGGCTGCGGCAAAGATGTTTCGGACAACGAGTAGTGCTCATGCAGCTAGAGTTATGACAGCACTCGAGGTGCATTTGCATTAACATTTACTGACAAGTAGTGGCGGAAGTATAGGCCACTTCTATCGCATTCTGTAGTATGCACATAATACCTTAAAGTTCCGATATCATCTGGAATTAGCGATCTATAGAGTGCAAGGGGTTTGTTTCTATGAAATCTTTTAGGACTTAATAGAGTGGATGACTTACCCCTTTTGCAATGGCACCGGTTGACTTAAACGAAGGAATGGCACTTTGTGTTCTCAGAGTAGACTCCAGTGCTTGTTATAACAGTTCTTCTGTGATCTGTATTCAGGGCAATAGGATAGCCATACGATATATAGATGATGTGCTGCGGACGTTGACACGCCATTTCTTTTGGGTTATTCAACGTCATTTACTAGCTGAATAACACCGAACGGCATAATGCACGCTTCGATCGATATGCTCTCACAGAGGTACAAAAATTTCAGTGGCCACCATTGTTCCTTGATCTTTCACTAATCGAAAGCTTCCGAGACCTGATTAGATGTCACTTGCATGATTTGATACTGCCGTACTTCGAAGTGGAGGGAGTGGCATGTGATGATAGGGAATGAAGAGTCGTTCCTTAAATCCCCCTCTGTATATTCGTATAGACTGTTTTCTAGATGTTACTTTGCTAAGAGCAGTACGCGATAGTCCTACAAATTAATGGGCAAGCGATCTGAAATAGAATATCATTTAAAATTTCAAAGAAACATTTACTGTTCGTCTCTCTAGGTTCCTTTTTCTTCTTGGGGTGGCATTTTCGATGTCGCGTAGTGCATACTTAAAAATCCGCATTACTCAGTTTTTTAAACAATTAAAAATCACAGCATAAATTAAAAGATACGTAGACTGCATATTTTCTTTTTCCTATCATTTATTTATTTTGAAATGTATAAGCTCTCTATGATCTAATATAGATAATCGCTCCAAAAGATCTAGATCTGTAAGCTTAGATATTTAATAGATATAGAAACGCAGTTAATAACAATTTCTATTTTTAATTTTTAGTTTGCTGCTTGTGTTGCTATTGTTCTAAAGGAACTAAAAGTAAGAACACATTACATATAATATTAATTTCATTTATGTATTTTAGAGTTATCTATAGTTATTTATATCCTGTTAGAGTGGTACAGTTTATCTAACTGGGCCCAGTTAGTTGTAAATATTTGTGTAGAAAAAATATGACAAAGATGCGTTCAAGAAGCAAAATACGAAAATAAAACAAGTACATAATATAAAAAAAATACAAAAATAAATTAGTGTAATATTTTTATCAGATCAAATCAAACACAATATGGAAAAGGAAATATATATATATATATATATAAAACCTTACATCATATAAATAACAGCGATGATGAAATCTTTTGTGATTATGGCTATATACATGCAATTAACTTTAATTTGCATATTAAATTAATTTCTAAGAAAAGAATCTTCGCAGTGACTAACTGTCATTTTAAGAGTAGGGAAGGTAGTTTTCCTCTTCTCTCTAATAAAACCGGAAGTTCTGTGACCAAATCATGCGATTGGCAGTAAATAGTCTAAAAAAAGGGAACTTATGATACCTACACAGAAATTAAAATTGCAAATCAAACAGATAAAATTTAATTCAAATCGAAAGTAAGTTGAGTCATTTTTTTCACAAGGAAAATTTATTGTCACAAAAAATGATATCATATACTCTACACTTTACTCTATTTTTCGACACTATTACCGCCAACATCCGGACAATTGTCATAACATGCGATTCATTAAAAGAAACAACGTTCGTAAAACTTGGTGATCGGCGATGCAAGGAACTGTCGCACAGCCTGCTCCACCTCAGGATTGTTTTGGAAGAAGTTCCTCCTCACTGATGAACTGAGATGCTTTAACGTTTGTTAGGCAGACTTGGGTTCTGGAGTAGAGGGGTGCATCTTTCTTTCACCAACTGGGATGATTCTAAACAAGAACGCATTTCCAATGGTATAACGGAGAATATTAAGTCCCCCTGCAAAGTCAGGTTTGGGGTCTCAAACCGGATCTTACGAAGAGTATATACAGTAAAACGTTGTTTATCCGAACGTTTATTATCCGGAGCGTCGAGCATCCGAACCAAAGTCCAGATACTTTTTCGAACTGTGCAATGCTGAACATTTGTTTCATGTGAAGCCAAAAGTAACAGGAAAACCCAAGGGGAAGGATATTTGGAGAATTTCAGTTGTGTGATTTGGTAAGCATCTGCGCGGAATATTAAGTGAGTTTGTTTCCAAGGGAAGGGGTGATACGTGCTCTTTTGTTGAGTTTTGTTGATGTTAGAGACCTGGATGGCATGCGATGCAGAAGACTGTGGATTTAAAACGCTAAATGATGACGATATAGTGACTTCTGTGCAAGAAGAATCCGACCCTGTCATAGATGAAACAGATGAAGATGAGGACAACAACAGCAACAACGAAAGTAGCAAGGGTCCATCAATTGCTGACGCTTTTCTACGTTAGAGACAGCTATGGAGTGGTACGAATAACAATCAAAGTGCTGTCCTACTCAACTACTGCTGCTGAAGAGAATCAGAGAACTTGCAGTTAAAAAAACGAAGGTGTACAATGGTACAGCGAAAAATAAGTGATTATTTTCCACAATCAAGGTAAAATTGCGACATTTTGCACCTATTTGTCTTTTTCTTCAAGCACGTTTCTAGCAGGGGATGATTTTCAATATTTGTATAGTGTCCAGTATCATACACTGCATGGATCGCTATTGGATGGATCCGAACAATCGCGTATCCGAACGGTGTCCAGTCCCAATTGATTCGGATAAACGACGTTCTACTGTATGAGGTTTCAGTCTGGCTTTGGGGCCCTAGAATCCTGAGTCCTCCACAATGCGAGAGTTGTGGGGATGTACGTGACGCCACTGTTTATGTCTCTCTTGCTCGTACCGCATCAAGTGATTAAGTTTGATTCCCATTCTTGCACTCTTGTGGTGCAGGGTCAGGTTTCTCATCCCTAACACTGCAGATACTTTTTGACAACCCAACACATGATGGAGCTCTTAACATTATGTCCTACACTCTAGAAACGTTTGTCCACATTTGGATTAGATTTTGTGTCCCCTCCAATGGATTCAACTTTAAAAAATGTACTTTAATTTTAAATGAGACTTTATTACTGTTTATATAATTTATAACTGTTCTTTAGCTATATATATAAATATTATACTCCGAACTCATGTTTTGAACCTTTTAGCACGGCCTATTGGGCACCGCTCTTTCACCGTTTTGCCTACCTAAGGTTGTGGGGCGGGAAACCAAGCATCACCCACAACTTCCATAATAGCTATTATTTTTTTTACTCTTCAAACACACTTAATAATTCACAAAAGAAACAATAAAAGGAGACCCCAGGTGGGATATATAAAAAGAGCAATCTATTCTCAATGAACAATTCTATGTAAACACGTCTAAGGGAACTAGACAAAGTGAACAAGCGTTAGTGAGATCTATTTAACTAAATCTGATTCATTCTACCTTTAGATCCTTAATCCAATAATTTATTATCTTAGCAACTCTTTCCTTAACTCGCGTTATGTTTATGGAATACTCAATGAAATATTCTAATATTCTCACCTACGTATCACCTCAACAGCTCTCCTGCTCCTTCTATCTTACATCTACAAAACCTATATATATATAGACTTTATATAGTCAAACTAATTTAAATATCAGGGTTTCTTCTTGTGAGGCTGTGAATTAACGCGAATGCTGGCCCCAAAGTTTCCAAAAGAGGATTAGTGTTTAAGGTCACGTATAGATCAGTCACAAACCTTATTCAGTATATTTTGTCGGGTCATATAGAATGCTATACTTTTAGGTTGGGTATTATGGAATACTAAGTATTGCATAATACGGCACGTCATCTCGCAAAATGAACCATTGGACGTAAGTACCAAACATGGTCAGCTAAAAAACAACCACATTATTACTAACTACAATTCTTTAAGTGTACATTATGCTTAACTTCAGTGTTTAAGTATACTAGTAAGTGAAATTGTTTGAAAGCTTGTCTGGAAAAACATTTAAAAATCGCAAAAAACACTTTGTTCTGTGGCGAGTCACACGGCAACAACAAGCTGTCAACTCTCACTGCAACACACCATGAGAGTCTTTCTTCAGCTGCGCAAGAATTCTCCTCGCATTAAAAGCTGTGAACAGAACCAAAGGCTCGGAATTCCATATTACCCAATATTCATCTATGAGTTTAAGGATGACGGACACAACAGTCCCTCGTGTCTATTCATACCGGATAACAACATGCACTTCGATTGGTTACCACGTCTGTCTGCTATCATGATCCGACTACCAAAACTCGGACCACTGTACCTTCTTCCGCGTTCTGCGCATGCGTCATTCCTCCTACGCTGACGCTATTTCCGTCCTATAATCAGCTATGTATGTGACTTCTTATGTGTTTTGTTTTTTCACCGGGTGTACCATCTATTTCAAAAAATGAAACCCATTTTCGAAACGTCCCTTGTATTTCAGTCATCTTTATACATTTTCTTTCATTTTAGCAGAATAGGAGTGCCACTTTTGAATAAGTAGGAAAGCTTTAAGTCACAAGTCTTATTTGGGACTATTAACAGCTTTCTTCGGCAAGATTGTGTGTGTATTTTTGTTACTGGTATCTCGCTGATGGAACTGTACCTTGAAAATTTATTGATATGCACCCTAAAATCATGTATCCTAATACCGAGTCCTTATTATTGCAGAAGGAGACAGCAGAGGAAGAAAAAGAGATTACTAAGGAATTGCAGGTAATAATTTAACCTAAATAATAAGTTTATTCACATATTGTTAAATTGGATACTGACAATATAATATTTCAATTTTTATAAAGCGCGTAATTACATGATGCAATATATTTCAAATAAATTCGTATTGGTGTATTTATTCATTTACTATTTAAATATATATTGTTAACTTGAGACTGACAGAAATTATAAATATAACGAAGAGAGGATTCAGTCACCTATTTACATGAATATTATTTACAAAATTGACATTGAATACAACAAACGTGCAAACTAAGTTTTTGTTTCTGAAACACACGTTGAAAATTTATGCTCCAAAACCATAGTTTTATATACTATAGAACAAATCACGTGATTCTTGTAATGTATCAGGCATTGCAATCATACCGGGTGGCCCAGCGGGTAATGTTTGAAACAAATGAAAAAATAAAAACAAATAAGAGACACGAGAAGAATTTAATGACGTTTATTGAATGGACATATTGGACAATTAATGATAAAGAGGTTCGAAGTGCCCGCCATCTTTAACAAGGACAGCAGTTTAGGCGGTTCTGGATCTATTGGACTTTGTTTCAAACATTACCCGCTGGGCCACCCGCTATTAGACACACATATACAATATGCATACATGAAAATATTTCGTTACATTTTTGGTAAAAAGGTTAAGTTATTTCGTTGTCCACTCATTTCTAACAACGATTACCGCCCTGGAATGCTTTTTTTGAAATAGCATGTACCTGGAGTTGGTTTTATGACGTTTTTTTCTGGATTAAAATCTAGATACTTCAGATCTGATCTCTAGATCTCTTTCTCGATGGATTCTTCTTAGGAATCGTCAAGGCTTGCAGGAAATTTAGTTCAGCAGCGTTGTTGATGTCATGGTGTCATTTTATTGAAAATGTGAATCAAATGGTACTCATTTCCATTTCACCACTCTCATCTCTGTTTTGTCGACAATAGACAGTTTCTTCAAACCAGTTTTAAACAAAGGCGTTAAAATCACCTGCATTCGTTCAGAAAAACCACGCCGCCCAATTTACACATCAAAATTACGAATACTGTGGAAGCCACACAACTCGGAGTGAGTGAATATTAACGTCGCACTGATTAGCAACACGAGGGCTTTTGGCAACGGTCCGCGTAATTTTGAACATGGTCAAGTGACGCGAAGACACCTGAGATGGCACCCCCCTCTCCTAACTACCACACCACACCATCGGAGGACGTTTGAGCTCTCGACAGATTTAACGTGCATTCTCCCCTACACGGCGAGTCTTAGTGGTACAAGGATCGAACTAATGACACGCTAGCCATGATCCGATGCCTAGAGCACTCGTCACCGCAGCCCACACAACTCGGAGAACCCGTATGAAACACGTGAAATAAAAATATTATCATATTATTGAAATGTGTATAAATATGTTGAAATAATTATAAAAGAAAATTCCAAAGATTTATTTTTTTACAAATTCTAACTTTTAATTGATAGGTATATTACAGTACAGATTCTCTCTCTTTCTTTTTTCATTTTCAACATAGTTAGCTATTATGAATTATGTTATTATTTAAGTATGTGAATGTTTTATTTTCTACTTTTCTATTTATTTTTTACTCTTTGTAATACATATATCATTAGTAAAGAAGAAACTCTAAAAAGATTGATTATGAAAAATATTTTAAGTTCAGTAAATACTAGCATGTGAGTGTATGAAATAAAATAATCAGTGCTAAAATTTTGGTTTTTTTTTCAGTCGGAAGTTCCAAAAACAGGCAAAAAAATTTAGAGAAATAAAAGTTTGCAGGTTACTGTTCAATTTTGGAGCCACGAAGAAGGAGTTCAATTGTAATAAAAACATAACAAATGCATTTTGGAAAGATCGATGATTATTATTTGTTGATATCATGATAAATGTTTAATTTTTTTGGCAAATAAACTATTCCAGAAAAAGTATCTAAGTCATGTAATAAGTACACTTTGTAGATGATAAAGCTCAGAAATGTAAATTCGCTTGTAAAAAGTTTCTCAGGTTGGAATCAAAGCTTTAAAACCGTACAGTTTGTGTTTCCGTCCATATTGAATAACTCCAAAATATTTTTAACTGAAGCGATAATTTTCTAAAATGCAAAAATTCAATAAGAGTCAGCAAGAGTCTTGGTTTAATAGCTGTTTGATTCATAAATTGCAAAGAGCGATTCCTGTTAAACGCTTTGTCGTTCTAGGTTCGGTGTAGGGTTTGCAATCCCGCGGCATATTTTCGATCTCGGGATTGGTCCCGGGATTAGAATTGGACTATTTATTAAAAATACTTACATATTAGCATAGTTGAAATTGTATACTAAAATTTAAAATATAATTAAAAATTGATTTAATATTATTTTAATGAAACAAATAAAAAAATTAATTCATTCTAAAAACAAATAAAAATAGTACATAATGAAATTTAAAAGAAAAACATTTCTTCAATTCTTGTGTTTCTGTAAATAAACTTATAAAAACACAGCTTCTCCAACGTTTCATTGTTGAAACGGCTTATTTTTGTTACAAATTGTCAGGCCGAAGAAAAGGCACGTTCGGATTCTTTACTAACAGGTATTATCGTCCTTAAATAAGGGTATGTTCTCTTCAGGTAGTCACCACGTCTCCTTCCATTTTCAAAATAGAAACATTTATTTTTAGAATTTTTGATGAACAATGTCTCAAATCTAATAGATTGCATCGGTGCATATACCTCTTTCATAACTTTATTTAGTTCTTCTGCCACACTTAATGGTTTTTGTATATAAATTCATCCAGTTATTGAATCAGAAGGGGAATCAATTTCAAGTGTTACCTCATTTGAAATTGAAGGTCCAGCGGTATGAGCTGTTAGTAATGCAATGGGATTTGCAGTGTCCTAAGTCTTCCAAGCAGGTCCGCAATTAATTCACGGCATTTAATTGAAGAAGGAACTGTGATAAAATCTATTCTTGAACTATTGCTTACATTATTGTGTAAGCATTGTAGTGAGTCACTCAGATCTGTGCGACGTTCTCCCATACGAGAAATGATAGTTGTGCCATATATTTCTTTTTACCTATAACACTTATAACTGCACAAAAAAATTCTACGTTCATATTTCATAAACA